>JARWLC010000009.1:159660051-159911021 GCA_033318265.1 Phyllotis vaccarum
AGAGAGGGAGAGAGAGAGAGGGGGAGAGAGAGAGAGAGAGACTTTAGGAAGCCTTACGAAGCAAAACAAAACGACAGTGACCTGTTATCCCACTGTGTAGTGACATGGATTGACATGATGAGTTTCCTTTCCTTTTTGTTGGTCACAAGTGTGTGTATGTGTGTGTGTGTGTGTGTGTGTGTGTGTGTGTGTGTGTGTGTGCGCGCGCGCATGTGTGTGTGCGTGTGTATGTGTGTGTATGCGTGTGTATGTGTGCGTGTGTGTATGTGTGTGTATGTGTGTGTATGCGTGTGTATGTGTGTGTATGTGTATGTGTGTTTATGTGTATGTGTGTGTATGTGTGTGTATGTGTGTGTATGTGTGTGTGTATGTGTATGTGTGTGTATGTGTATGTGTGTGTGTATGTGTGTGTATGTGTGTGTATGTGTGTGTATGTGTGTATGTATGTGTATGTGTGTGTATGTGTGTGTATGTGTGTATGTATGTGTATGTGTGTGTATGTGTGTGTGTATGTGTGTGTATGTGTGTGTATGTGTGTGTGTATGTGTGTGTGTATGCATGTGTATGTGTGTGTATGTGTATGTGTGTGTATGTGTATGTGTGTGTATGTGTATGTGTGTGTATGTGTGTGTATATGTGTGTGTGTATGTGTGTGTATGTGTGTGTATGTGTGTGTATGTGTGTGTGTATGTGTGTGTGTGGTATGTGTGTGCATGTGTGTATGTGTGTGCGTATGTGGTGTGTGTTGCGCATGCATAAATATATAGAGGATGACACATTACAATAGCTTCTTTCATTCACCTTTGCACATAAAAGAAAGAAACTTTAGGTTTGGTTGACCCGGTCAGCTACTTTTGGATATATAAAACAATATCACAATGTTTCAGTCTCAACATCTTAGCTTGTGTTTGCCATGAACATTATCTATTTTTTTCAGATGGATTTCTCAAAGCAAAATTCCTGGGCTGAAGATGATGGCTCTAAAGAGGAACTATGGGGCCGCTGGAGAGATGGAGCGATGCCCAGCTGTTTATAGCACTTATTGCTAATGAATAGGACTGAGTTCAGATCCTCGCACCAACATGGTGTCTCACAAACATCTGTAACATCAGTTCCATGGATCTTGTGCTCTTTTGACCTGAGGATATAATGCACACATATGAGGTACATGCACACATGCAGGAAGAGCACAAAGACACATAAAATAGATAGCTCCAAGATGAAAAGAAAGCATAACTTTTTTGCGCATGCCCTGTAATTACACCACAATTAAGGTAGAATCAGGAGGATCCCTGTGAGTTTGAGATGAGCCTAGTCCATCCACATAGCAATTTCCGTGCTAGACAGGGTTGTGCAAGATGTGAGATCCTGTCTTTAAAAAGTAATTTAAAATAAATACATAAATGCATTAATACATTGATACTACTAATTTACCCTTTGGAGAATTCTTCCATTTTCTGCAGTTAAGTTTGGGAAGATTCCTGCAACCTCAGCAACACTGAGTATTCAACTGTACAAAAGATTTTAAATTCAACAGGAGGGACTGAGAACACAGTTCAATTGGTGGCAGGTTTGCTTAGCGTGCTGGAAGCCCTGGCTTCCATCCCCAACACCACATAAACCAGACGTGACATACATCTGCAGCCTCAGCTCTCGGGAGGTGGGGGTAGGGAAATCAGGAGTTCAAGATCACACTTGACTGAGCATTGTGTTTGAGGCTAGCCTGGAGTACTTGATCCTTCGCCTCAGAGCAAACAAAGCAAATTGATAGGAAATTCTATAGAAACATAATAATATTGGACTGACTGGCACAAAAAGGATATAAAGTCGCATTTAAAAATTAACAAGAGATGAAAGTCACATTGAAATTTGAAGCTAGCCTCTGTCAAAACCCCTCACATTTGCCCCCACATACAGAGAGTTGGCCATGGTAGCTGTGTGTTCATCCATCGATATTTTGACTTTTCTGGTGTGAAAATACCATATTAAGGGTAGTTGAGATAGCTTAGCAGAAAAAGGCACTTGCCTGGAGACTTGAACTCAATCCCAGGAACCTACATAGTAGATGGTAAGAACAAGGGATCTCTAACCTCCCCCCCACACACAATTATTATTATTTTTTTTAATTTTCAAAATATCACATCTAGGTGCAAAAGTTAGAAAGAACTAATTAAGCATTTGCATTTAAACAGTCCTTCAGAAGACAATAGAGAGACTTGTGGCCTTTGGAAAATAAGAGGTTAAAATTAATGGAGATGCTATGATAGTACTGGAGGCCCTCTAGGCATGCAGACCATGAATGGAGAGTTTCCCTGCTGTCCTAAAGCTCAGTGGAGTAGAAGATAGATAGCCGCCAGGGTAACAGACAGTTTGGAGTAAATTTTCTTTAAAGGTGCATAGACTTCATTTAAATCTTTTAACAACTTAAAAAAAAAAAAAAAAAAAAAAACCCAACCTGTTGGCTAGCCTATCCTGCTAATTTATCTAATTATCTTTGGTTTGGTTGTTGTTATTTTTCTGTTTTTGTTTTGTTTTGTTTTGTTTAATGTAGTTGTTTTTATCAACCGTGAAATGTCAGGAGAGCATTAGGTTTGGTTGTATTAAAGATAGAAACAGTTTTACACATTTCTTTTCTAAAACTCCTTTTGCTGAGTAAGCAAGCACAAATCTCTATTCTCTTGTATATTCTTAGAACAAACTGTACACACACACACACACACACACACACACACACACACACAGGCACACTCACACACGACATTTGTAAGAGGACAGGAAGAATGGTATTTGATGAAAATGCTTCACTTTCTCAACAAAGTGTTATTTACCTAATATCATGTTATTCAACATCAGAAACAATATTGCCAGTGGCTTATGACAAGTATAACCAGGTCAAGAGAGGGACTCGGGTTTACTTGAATACCTGACAAATCTTTATTTTTTCTGTAGAGGGAAGAACCAAGGAAATGAATAAGAGAAACATCAAAGATGTCATCAGAGCCCCTTTTCTGTTTTGCCCTCACCCAGCACACAGGGTATCTGTGCCCTGTATTCCAGTCGATGTCTTGCTAGGGTGTGATTTGAAACTTCCAAAACACAAGGCAAGAAGTTCCAGCCTACTTGAGGCTTGAGGGTCCTTCCTCTCCTCTCCCCTGATCCTGTAGTTTTAACTACATTTATCAGTACACCATTTTTAAAACAACATTTATTCCTTTGATGAAACCATTTTATTCTTCTATTCTTCCCATTGATATAAGCCCTTTAAAATCTCTCTCTTTCCCATAATGGATTTATATATTACCTTTATCCACAATTTCACACATTTCCTTACACTTTCATGTTCTGATTTTTCCACTTTCTCTCATACACTTTTCGATTACAGTTATCTTAACTTTTCCCCTCTGCAAAGAACAGCAGTCAAATTTTCTTTGGCAGAACAGTTTGATTCTACTGATAAGTGCCATGGAGGGCTGGCTTGCCCCCCAAATGGCTTGACACCCACAAACCCAGATCTGTGCCCTGCGTTATCACTTCTTCTCACTGTTTGGAATTTTCATGATGCTTTTAAGAGCACTGATGAATACAATTTAAAAAAAAAAACTTCATTAAAATAAATCCTGAAAAGCAAATTTTCTGAGTGGAATTTTCCCCTGTAATCCTTGACCCACAAAGAACAGAATTTTTATTACCATTCATACAAACAAAATTCTGTTTTCCTAAAGACTAGCCACTTAACATTTTGACATTTAAAAAATTTTAGTTGAATTTATGGTGTGAAATAATAACACATAAATTCGAATTTTAGGATATATAAAAATTTTTTAACTTCTGGAGAAGGTAGTTGGTTCCTCAGATGAGTTTCATATAAGCCCTTCATTTTATTTCCATGTCCCCAATTTTAAACATTTGTCTTTTGAGCCCTGATATAATTTAATTCTGCTCAAATAAATTTGTATACATCTTTTGTCTCTTGCAGACAGTTAGCAACTGCTTTTTGTTTGTTTAAACTGTCCCTTGTCCCCTCATGATTTTTAGAATTCCTATTCTATCAGCTTACTTTTTCTTGCTGAGTAGCCAAAATTATTTTCGAAATGCTTTTCTGTTTCCTCTGTGTCCCTGCCATATTAATTATTATCTCACCATTTGAGTTCCCCAATCCTGATTACAAGAATGGGTTAGAGGTCTCTGACTCGTCACATTTTCTTTTTTCTGCTTTCTAAGCATTCCTGAATACCTTGTTAAATAATCATTACTTTTCCGTTTGTTTGTTAATTGTATCGTTTTCTAGTCTCTTATGTAGAACAATCTACGTCTGTCTTAAACCCAAAGCAGAATGATGTCAGTTTTCTTTATCACATTATTTTGTGTTTTCTAAAACATTTCAATAAACATGCCTTTTATTTTAGTCAATTTTGTTATTTTCTAGAGAAGAAAAAAAAAGATTCAAAATTGTATTTGTCATTTACGTCTGTTTATTTTCCACAATGATTTTCTTATAATATTTTTAAGTGTTCTCATAGGGTTTGTGGAAAGTGAATCAGGTTTTAAAATTAGCTTGTGGGAGATAGCTATTTTATACACATAAGGCTTGCCCACCTTCTGAATACTCCTTTTTGTCGTTAGCATCCTCAGGGATGCTTGCTCATCTGCAGTTGAGGATACTTGGTTATTACAGTGGAAGCCATTGGTCTCAATGGTTGCCATTTCCTCACAGGATCTTGCTAAAGCTCATCAGAGCTCCGTGGGCTAACCTGCACCATCCCGTGCTCCTGAATTATTTTTGACTTCTAATAATTTTAGTTGTAATTCTAAATTTTTTCAAGTTCAAGCTAAATTAATGACTTGTATTTAAGATATCTCTCCAAATAATGATTTGTCCTTAAAAGTATTGATTCTCTAGAACATTTTTTTGAAGCATCATTAAGGTATCAAGAATCTTCAAACATATGATAAACTATATTAACCCTATAATCTGTGTATTTGCTTCCTTCGAAATAAAAGACTTCAGAAATTACCGTTGCAAAAGAACAGGATTTATTTTTTGAAATCATGTTTTGTATTCATAAAGAAAAAAAAATGTTTAACCAAGAAAAACTTTGAATTTCATAAAATACTTACATTTTCTGTCAAGATCATATACATTTTGTTTCTGAACTTTAAGCATTCTGTACTTTGTATTTATTAAACTCAGTGTGTTATAATTATAAAGCTTACCTATTTATGAACAATTTTTCTAAAAGAAATATCACTTAGAGAAAAATTTCCTTCTAATGCTACTGGTTTTGAGAGGACCATCTCTACATGTTAGCATAGAACAAGAAATATTTAACTCGAGAAGATTTCTTTTAGTTTCAGGGTTTTTTTGTCTTTGAGGTTTTTTTTTTTTTTTAATTTAAAATTTTGGAAAAATATTCAGGGAACTCACTGTGGCAAGAAAATCTTTGCTTTAATCTTCTTAATGCCTCCCCAGCTACTGGTGCATTTACAGCCTCAGAGCCTCACTGTGTCCTTTAAAATGCTATGACTTTTCATATAATCATTCATTTTACTTAAATATTAGAGGCATCTCCATGGTAAATGGGTTACATAGAGTCAAATAGTTTCTGGTCTTCCTGTTGATTTTAATTTTTTCTGCTTTTCAAAGATACTTTTTCTCACTAAATTTACCAGTAGGTTTTTTTTTTTTTTTTTTTTTTTTTTCAGAGTTTCATGCTTCAGGATTCTACATCTTGTGAGTATTTCACAAGATAAGTTGATTTGCTAATGCATGCATTTTTACCCCTTGGCTTTTGACTTGCTTCTTTATTTAGGATGATACTTATGGGTTTTAATTCTTTTATTTTTTGTTAAGAAAAACATTCAAAACAGCGCTATCTATAAATATATTTTTGTTCTAAATTTGAAGCTTTAGTTATTAATATCTGTGGCTAATAAGATATATAAAAATTTGATACATTTTAGATTTGTTTGTATTGTATTTTAAATTCCTGTAACTACATAAAGTAACTTGTTTCATTTATATTTAGGATAAAACATTAACTTTTTTTCAGTGTGGATCCCATATTTTCTGTTTTCCCTGTAAGTCTTTATTATCAAATTGCTTACACTCTTTCTTGACTGTTCTTTGCTAGTTTACAAATTTTGATTCCCCCCCCCACCCCAATTTATCGAATTTTTCACAGTGGGATGTGTAGACAACACAGATCATAATGTGTAACTGACACTTTTTTTTTTTCCCAGCCAACCATTTCTTCTACTCCCAAATTTACTCATGTTTCCTTTAAAATAAAATATTCTTGGGTTTTTGTTTTCTTGAATGGAAAAGTTTCAAAATGAGACAATTTCCTCCATTGAGACTATCTTTCATTTAGACGACCAAGGTCTTGTTATGTTTTTGCTGTTTTGTTCAATTTGTTCTGTTTCCTTTACTGTTGTGTCTTCATTTGGGAAAATGTCACATTTAAACGCCATTTATCAGCAGACATACAAAGCCGACATTTTGTTACTATGAAGTGATAGCTGTTGAGAAGAATCTGACACAGAGTTCTACTCATGGACCTCCCTACTTGTGTGCAGCTGCCCATTTCTTCCCTCACGGCGCCTCTGTCTGAGATAAAGCATTTTAAAAATCATTTTTGGACTTTTCCAGCAGTGGTTCAGAGTATCTGCTGCTGGAAACCTGGAAACGGTATTTGGAGGTAAAATATGTGACGAGAAGTTTCCTTTAAGGATTCATGCTAGTAAATCCAGTAGATACAGTCGTTCCCCCAGTGCTCCCCCCTTCCCACTTCTCCCTCTGTCTTTTCTCTCCTTTTCTTGCTAGAAAGGTTTTTTTTTTCCACGCCCCTTAGAAATATTGTAGTCTGAGTTGCTGCATTTGGTCCCATCTTAACCTAAAAAAAAAAAAAAAAGTTTTTTTAAAACAGAAAGCCACCAGCTTAGACTGCATTTTCAATAAAGGTGTGAGGAGAGCGATCCCAGTTTGCTGGGGCCACACCATCGGTTCCCAGCAGATAGCAATCCTGGTTGCTCTCTGCTCTCACCCGGGAAATCTTGGTTCTGAGCTGGGTGGCTTTCTGAGGCTGTCCAGACGTCGTGGGTCATTTCTGGGAGGAGTGTGGAGTTTAGAAATGAAATTTATCTCTGCCACCCAGTGCAGCCGCTTCTCCTAAAACCCGAGGCACTTTCAAAGCCAAGCTGAAGTAGTGACTGCTCCTTTACCCCAGATTCATTTATTTATACATCCATTGATCTAATTCGTCCTTTATTTATAGCTGGTCTGTTATGTAACTGCCCCACACAGTCGAAGCTCTTTTGGGGCATGAGATGTGGGATGCTTCAAACACCTATGAAGTCAACAGTGCATTGGTCCCTGTCCGTTCTGGTCTCGGAGGCTAGTTATGTCTGTAGGGACAACGGGATCAGTAGCAGCAGTTGCTGCCAACTGACCTGGTTGCCAGCCTGCTATTTCTTTGGCAAAGTCAGGCTGTAAACTTTTTTCTTTCCATGCTATTCGTGGAGAGTTTATTCCTTATTTATTGTCCAGCTGATTCTCTAATTTCTCCTCGTGTTACTGATTTGTACCTAAGGTACTGTCTTTAACTGCTATTTTCAAGTCCCATCTAAAGCAAGCACTACATCTTAAGCTGTTAAGAGCCCAACAGACACCATAGCTTTCCGTGTCGTGCCTCTTAAATTGAAAATGAAAGACATCTACACTTTTCTGATTCCTCTGCTTCCTTCCAGAAGGGGCAGGGCTTCCAGGTTCTTAATGGTGTGCGCCAAAAAGTTATACTTACTTTTTATCTGTATTTTTTCATTCCCTTGCAATATGGCTCATTTATTTCTCTAAAAAGTCTTAAAGCATCCACTAAAGTATCTCTAGATTCCATATATTTTAATCAATATCCAGATGGTCTCAACAGAGAAGAATAACCCTGTAAAACCTGATTTTCCCAAGAGGACCTAGGACATGCAGGTCCATACATGGAACAGAACATAGCCATCACTTGAAGGGACCTTGCTGACAGACCACACTTCCACATGTCTGAGCACCAGAAAGAGAGACAGCAACAAGAACCTATTCATTCTCTCTACCCTAGGTTCTGTCCCTTTTCTTCCTCGGTATCTTTTTAGTCCTAGGATATAAACTTTTATTATAAATAACATAAAGATAACAGACTAGAGCCTTGAAAGTAACACACAGGCTTCACACACACTCGGTTCTATCCCTACTACAGGAAATAAACAGGTGAATAAATAGATAATCTTTCAACATTCTCTGTCTACCTGTGTGTATAATTCCCTTTTTTCCAATGATTACTAGAACTTGCTAGCATAACTGTCTTTTTCTTAAGAAGAAACACCAATAACTGAACAACCGAAAGGTTTTCTTAAGCAGAGACTCAAATGGTTTCCATTCTGGTCATCACTGCTACCCAGTGATGTTCTATAGTTCTGAACCTCTTCTAGGAGTTCAAAACAACGCACACAAAGTCTGGGAAAGAATTCATTTAGAGTCCCCACAAACCTGAGTCATATTTGCTTTTCAAAAGCTTAAAATAAACAAGCTGGGCACTAGAAGGGGAGCGGGAGCTTCTCCTGTTCTTGCGAACACCACCAGTCACCTTGGGGAAGAAAGGAAGTGGGTCCCCTTCAGGAAGCATAATTGATAATTTGTGGTTGGCAGCAGTACACAGTGTCAGCATGGGCTAGAATCAGGAAGCTGGATGCCACCGCTAAGTACTGCTAGCATCATTCCTTGGGGCCCTGCAATAAATAGTGTTACTCCTGCAAAGCTGGGCAAGCAGGACCTTCTGGCTTCCTCTTCTTTTAAAGGGACAATCTGTAAACAGTGCCCAGGTAGCATTTACAGAGCCATTCACTCCCTCCAAAACATTTTTTCCTGACAATCTGAGCATCAGCAGCCTCAGTATTTCCCATCACCAACTTCAAATGGGACATTTGTAAAGTGATGGCCCTTCCTAGAGAGAAAACTGAGTTACGAGCTAAGAAACTAGGGTGTGTAACAAACCATGCAAACAAACCCCTCCCCTAGATGGGGGTGGGGAAGAAAAAAGGAAAGGGAGAGGAGAAGGAGAAGGAAGGGAAGGGAGGAAAAGGGGAGGAGGGAAGGAATGGAGGGAGGGAGGAGGGAAGGAGAGGAGGAAAGAAGAAAGGGATTTTTCCTCCATCTGCCTTTTGAGAAAGAGCTTTCTTAGTAAGTTTAGAAGCAGCAGACATCATTGTCCCCTTGTCGATACATAAATATCCAATATTTATTCCATAAATATGCATTGAGCATATACCAAGAGCCCAGTCCTATTCAGAGATTAGAAGCACGAGGACCTGAGTTCTACTCCCAGAGCCACATAAAAGATGTGAGCATCACAGTGCAGTTGTAATTCCAGATATGAATGTGATCCCAGATCTGGGGATGGATTTCTGGTGCTTGCTGGCTGGCCAGCCTGGTGTAACTGGTGAGCTTCAGGCTAGTGAGAGAGCCTGTCTCAAAAAACAAGGTAGACAGTTTCTGAGGAAGGGTACTCAAGGTCAGTCTGTGACTTCTACATGCATACATGTGCACATACACACACACACATACATACACACAGAGAGAGAGATAACAATACAGGTTGTTAGTTGATGTTGGTAAGGTAGCCCAGGCACCCTTCTGCTTGGATAGAGAGCAGAGATGACAGACAGTGAGCTTTGCAGAGTTGACAGTCTAATTGGACAAGACAAACAATAAACATGTGAATTATCAAGTGACTTGGCACTTTCTCCTCAACATCCCCACCCTAGTAGAGCAGATCCTTATCCTGGGCCACTCCAGAGTCATGAGTGCCAAACAAATGGTTGGCCAGAACTGTGAGCCAAGCCAAGTAGGGTGACAAGAGGAAATGAAACTGCAGTCACAGCAAAGCCCTCTTGTTGAGTGGTGGCTTCTTAATGGCTGAAATGTCCTTGTTCTTGTCCTAGCTGATGGACTCCTTCCAAGGCTGCAGAGTGAGACTGTCACCTCCCTTCAAAGATAAAAGCCTCAAAGTTTCTGCTTGCTCAAGGTTACTCGGGGACTCAGGCTCTGAACTTGAACTCAGGGCCTCTCTTCCCCTGGTCTTTTCTGCTGCACTTACCAGAAGAGGAAGAGCAGATCCCAGATGCTCTTTCTCCAGCCGCCCCCAAGTCCACATAGGAAGAAGCCACTCTGCACAGAGCTCAGTGTCTTCAGCCACGTGCTGGTGGACAGAGAGGACGCTTAAGAGTTTTCACATTCTGTATATGGTGGCTCTTCACAGCGGGAGCCCAGAGAGATGGAAATCGAGACACTCTGAGTGGACTCTGATAAACTCAGGACAAGCCCATAGCCATTCTCTTGGAATGGTAATGGGGACTTGGCACCACTTTCTCAAAATGTCATGAGCTGGGTGTGGGGGCCTGGGAGAGAGCTGGAGCAGGAGGATTATTAAGTTGGAAGTCAGTCTTGGCTATATACAGTAAGACCCTAACTCAGCATGCACGCACATATACACTCCCACTCATGCATGCACACACTCAGGCATGCACGCACACATGCACTACCACTCACACACACACCCTCGTGGGTAGGGAGGCTGCAGATTTCTCCTGGTACAGTTATAGCTACTTCTGAACAGAAAGCTGGTCTGTGGGATATTTTGACTCCTCCACAGTTTCCTTAGAACCTACGTCAATCTTCCTGCCTCAGCCCCCTGTTGGAATGACAGGCATGTGACACAGTGCCTGGCTATAAAACACTTTAAAAAGTAATTGATATACTAACTGATAACAATTATTCTGTTTTATATCCACCAATCACCACCACCAACAAAAACCAAAAAAACAGAAAAACAAAACAAAAACCCACCCTGCGAGTCAGATAAAATCACACAGGGTGCTTTTTCTACAAGTGGGTGGCCACTGCTGACTCTTTCATACTGAATTCCCATTGGCTGATCGATAACAATTTTTCTCACCCCTGAGGGAGACATAGAGTACAGGAGGGAATATAAACCTTCAATTTCTGAGTCTATTCAAAGAAAATTAGGACATCCAAGCACACATCTGATGACATCACAATGTCCCAGGCAACACCGGGTCCTCTTGCCAGCGCTTGTGTCTGTATTTCCTCGGCCGCTTTCTCTGAGACCTCTCTGCTGGGAGTATGCCTGGGTTCTTGCTGAAGCATGTGAAGTGAGGCTTCACCAAAGTTCAGGAAAGTCCAGTTATCACTGTTACCAGGAGGCTGAGAGCCAAGGTGAAGACACTTAGGGGGAAGGTGGAGAGCCATCTTGGGGCTACAAGGCCTGCAGTGTGGAGCAGTCAGAATAGGACTGTTTCCTTGGCTATAAATGGGAAAGACCTCAGAGCTAAGCCTCCTCCCCCTTCCCTGTGCTCTTTCCTCAATACTGGCTGGCTTACTTTTAAGTCAATGCTTTAGTTTTGTAAAACAGAATCTGTTCACAGTCAAGTTTTTAAAACAATGGAAGAAAGTACAAAGCAAAGTCTAATAGTACAAGGTTGGACAGATAAAGCTGAATACCTGACAGACAGCACTGGAAGCCTCTTTTGTGACTTTGTGGTAGTGGTGGTGTGTGTGTTGTGTGAGTATGTGTGTGTGTGTGTGTATAGACTGAAGATTGACCCTCATGTTAAGAACATGTTAAGCAAATATGTGACAGCTGAGCTGCACCTTAACCCTATGTGTGAATTTAATCAGAGTTCAACACAGTGCACAAACTTCATGCTCTATGAACATATCTCCGTGTAACCCACACATTGCAGGGACCTCTTCCATCTGTATACATCACCAACCAAATACACTGAAGTTGCTCACACCTAGAAGCACTATGGCAGCTTCTTTCAGCTCCTATCATCTTCAAAAGGACCTTGTGACAACCAAGGTACCCAAAGTTGGATTTGCAAAAACTATCCTGAGTCTCATCAGCATCCTAGGGCCTCCACTTCCCCCCTTCACTCACCCATTTATCACTCAAGGGATGACTGAGAAAAAGTCTTACTCTTTTTACAGCAGGGGCGAACAAAGGTGAGCCATGGAAGCAGAGGAGAGGCATAGTAACCCCCAGCACTGACACTGACGCTGCCTGCCCTGGATGGATGAGTGAGGATGGAGGATGAGCATCAAAGCCCTACCCTTTCAGGGGTCTGATCTGCAGCTTTCCCAAACATTCTGAACTTTCTTGGATTTCTTAATGTTAGTCAAGTATGTGGTACTGATTTGTATCATTAACCAATGAAAAGCTTTTGCTAATAGGCAAGAACCCAGGGAGATGGTGTCCCTGTGCTCCTGGTAACACAGACAGATCCAGGTCACCTTCTAAGCAGTGGACACAACTCTTCAACCTTGGATGAGGCAAAGGGCTGAGCCTGGGCCAAGAGGACATGTTTGAAGTATAGGAGTTGCCCTTGCTTCCCATGGTCTTGTTACCTTGAGCTTTTCTGGATGCAGATTAGTGAGGGCCAAATCAGCTACACTCTACAGTCAAATGCTCCAGGACATCTTCAGGCGTTTAACCTTTTAATATTTTAGTTTAAATTTTTTTCAATTGATAAAAATATTTCTATGTATTCATAAATCCTTTTCTGCATGGTTTGGCTCTGCCCTCTCAGCCATGTTTCTACACCTTCTCCCAGCGTGGTAAGGACATCTGCAGGGCTCACCATGTGCAAAGTTCCCAACAGTCCCCTGATGTGACGATGGATAGATCGATAGATGTTTCCTTCAGAAACAAATGGATGAGAGGAAGGGCTTTATTTTGCATGTGAGGTGGTGGGAAGGAGCTCTGCTACCTTAGGTCACTCATCCCCATCTGCTCCTTCTCAGGTGCTGACAGAAAAGTGTGCATCTGTCAAACAAGGTGAGTGGTGTGGAAGCTGAAGTCAGACTGTCTTTTATCTGGTCACTCTTTGGAGCTACTGTTGTGGTCACCCCCTAAACTTCTGTGACGTGTATGTTACACTTTAATTCCCATGCCTCTGATCTCAAGCCCTTCTGAAGCTAACTGTCGTCCCTTCCTTGAACTGCGTTTTTTCAAGTCCGAGTTGCACAGGTTCCCCAGGGCTCTCTCTTCTTCACCAATTCTTTGTTTCTGAAGTCAGGGCCCTCCTCCTCTAGGCTCTCTTCCTAGGCTGGTCCTTTACTTTCCAGGCACAGGCTTTCACCTAGCAGGATACCCTTTTCCTCCTCCTTCCATCAGGCCCCTGGCTTCCCCCTCTTCCAGGTCTAAGGACAAACCCAAGCTCTTCCAGAAGCCTCCACCTGCACTCTGAAGGCTGGGCTCTGCTCTGTTTTGATCTTGCAGGCTGAGCTCTTTCCCATGCAGACTGAAGGCTGCATCATCTCTGTTGTTGCTTCCTAGAGGCACTTGCTACATCCTATGGCACCTGAACAGGAGCACACGGGGAACTAGAATCTTCAGAAAGACAGTAATAATACTGTGGGCTGGTAGTTCGTCACCTGGGAAGGGGAACCTCTTCCCAGAAATTGCCTCTGTTGTCAGATTGGCCTGTCTGATGATGCAGATTATTGTATAATGATTGATGCAGCACGCTCTCCCCCACATCCAGTGGCTAGTGCCATCCCTGGGCAGGTGGTCTGGGTTATGGAAAAAAGAAGACCGATAATCAATCAGTGCTCTGCCTTGCGTTCAGCAGTTCTTAGTTACCTGTAGTTCTTCGCTACCCTACTTCTTTGTTAGTCCTAGAAACATACACATACAAATAACATTATAAAGGGCGAGCAGGACAGATGAAGATATATAGAGATAGATATGTATGTATAGATAGCAACAGTTAAAGATAAGAGGCCATGAGTTTGAAAGTGGGCAAGAGGGGATGCATGTAGCGTTTTGAAGGGGCGAAAGGGAAAGGGGAAACGAAGTAATCATATTACTCTCAAAAAAGAAAAAGAAAAATTAAAAAAGAAAGCAGGCGAACAAGCTAAGTCATGGAGACTAAGCAAGTCAGCAACACTCCACCCCAGCTTCTACTTCAGTTCTGGCCTCCAGGGTCCTACTTTGAGCTTCTGCACTAACTTTCCTCAGGTATGGAATGTGATGTGGAAGCATAAGGGAAATACTCGCATTCGTGCCCACCCACTGCGCCACCACCGTTACTTTGGGTCACAGTATTTTATCACAGTAACAGAATGAGCTAGGACTCAGACCCAGCAAAGCACAAGGAGCCGGGAATGCCATCCAGCCAGTATTTTCTCTGTGTATTTGTAAGAGGCAGTCTGGAGCCAACAGAAGCACAGCATCAGGTGGCAGATGTAACTTCCCTCTATAAACAGACTCTTAAATACACTTATGAGGCGCCACCTGCATGCATGGTACTAGGAACAGGGGAATAAGCCGGTGAGTGAATCTCGTGTAAAGGTTTAGCTGTTGTTTGAGAAAGCAAGGTAGAATACGTTTATTCAAAAGCTTTGGGAAAACACTTAGGTGGTGTTTTTAATTCTCCAAAAAAATTACTTTCTTTAAGAAAGAAATACTTAGCATTCTTTAGTGGGAAAGGCCTTGAAAAGTATATCCTTTGTGCTCTCCAAAGGAAATGAATTCCATCCTTTGCACTTCCTAGTACTTACTCCGAGAAAAGTAGACAGTTTAGCTCCCAGTAATTGTCATTTTTTTTCAAATGTTAATGTCAAAACATTTTTTTTAACCAGTAAGGATTGAAATAGTCTAGCAGGTGTGCTAAAGAGTGTTGTGAACAAAATGATAAATTAAGGTGTTTAGCATAGAATTACAGAAATGTTAGCAAGGAACTACTTTAAATGTTAAATATTCACTGAAATACAGTTCACAAGCTCCAGATTTTACCTAATTCATCTGTTCAGGTTGGTGATGCTGGTACTTTTTCTGGAGCCATGTGGTAACACCATGGCCTAATTTTAGAATTTTAGAACATCTTCGTCACCTCCCCCACCCCCCAATGAAACTCAGATCCTATCAGCACACAGTCCCCAGACATAGACAGACACTAAGCTGCCTTTTGTCTTCATAGATTTGCCTGTTTCTGACACTCCATAAAAACAGAATCAGGATCTCTATGTTCCTTTATTGTCTCTTTCTCTAGGTCCACCATGTCCAGGAGATGTCCTAGCTGTGGTTTATAGAGTAACTTGTTTGGAGGACCCCAGCCATGGCTCAGTAGTTATAAGCACTTACTGCTTTTGCAGAGAACCTGAGTTCAGTCCTCAGCATCCACTAGCAGCTCTAGTGACTTTAGCTCAAAGGATCTGATGCCCTCTTCTTGCCTCCAAGGGCACCTTCACACAAGTGGTATACATTCACACAGACCCATATATGTACTCAGAAACAAAAGCAAATAAATTCTAGGGTGGGAAGAGTCAGGTTTCTTTGTTTTTGTTTTTAAGGTTGGGGATCCTAGTAGATTAACCATGCACTATGCTCTCATGAACAATCCCCACAAACAGGAATATATGGGCAACATACATTGGTGCCTACAGCTTAAAAAAAAAGAAAAAAAAAACAAATGAGAGATTGGGGAGAGTTAGAAAGTGAGAATATGTCTAGAAAGAGTTAGGGAGAGGGTATATGATCAAAAATATATTGTATGGAATTCTCAAAGAATTAATTAAAGTCATTTTAAAAATGTACGAACTGATTTCTGTGTATAACTGAATAATATTTATATGGCTGGGCTACATTCCACACCTGGATTATCTCTGTTTAAAAAAAAAACAAACAAACAAACAAAAAATAATGAAGCCAACCCATGCTATTTATTTACTGTGAATATGTGAAGACACCAGTGCCACAGGTCACATGTGGGATCAAAAAACAGTGTAAATTCAGTCCTCACATAGGTCCTGGTGGAATGAACTCAGGGTGCCAGGCTTGGAGGCCAGTACCTTTACCTGGTTGGTGATCTGTCTCACTGTCCTGTTTCTAGTTTTGACTCTTCTAAACACCACCAGGAACATGGAGGCATGAACTTTTGGTGGATAAGAGAGGAATTGCTTTGTTACCTGATAAGTCCAGACCTCATGTACTGAGGAGCTGTGAAAACGTTCCCTCTGTGGCTACACAGTCACTATACGTTGTCATCATCAGGAGGGCTATGACTTTCCCACTCGGCTGTGGCCCGGCATTTTAGTGCAGCCATCTTTCAGGCTGTGAGGCAAATCTCATGTGGTTTTGATTTGCATTTTCCTGAGAGCTGATGAAGAGAGCAGCTTTTCATGTGCTTATTAGTCAGTGTTTATCTTTGGATAAATATCTGTCTAAATCCTCTGCCCATTCCAGTTGGGGTATTTACTTTCTTATTATTGGGTTTTAAGAGTTCTTTATGGACCCTACATATTAACACCTCATCAAATGTGCTAAAAAAAATTTTTCTCCTTTTCCCCCATTTTGTTAGTTATTTTTTTCACTTTCTTGAGAACATGGTATCTTAGGGCATAGATTTGATTCAAAATCCTCAGTCATTTCTATAACTCCTGTGTCGTTTGTTCCCTGGCTATTTCAGATTTATGACATGGTTTTCCATGTTCTAATGAGAAGGGTTATGAAGGTTCAAGTGTTTGGTAAGGACACAAAATTGTTTATGAGAAGACTAATTTGTATGTTCCCTCTGAGTTTTCATTGAGGTTTCCCTTGGCTCCTTTGTTATTTCCCATTTTGAAAGCTTGGCCAAGTTCCCTTTTTTAGGGGGTTGTTTGGAGGGAAATGTCTTTGTAGTTAGAATAGAAGTTAAATTAAACCTTCTGCTTTTCTGTGAACACAGTGTGGCAGCTTCAGATTCCCAGGGCTCAGGCCCTCGGTGGAAATCAGGCATCAACTTCCAGGATGGGAAACAGAATAAAAAACTGCCAACAGAAAAGCAGGCCACAGACCAACGGGACCAGGGGCCTCTTAACAGGGGAACCGAAAGAGCACATTCTTTGGGGAGTGACCACCCACCGGAGCCGAGATTGGAATCCTGGACAGAGCTGTGTGTGTGTGTGTGTGTGTGTGTGTGTGTGTGTGTGTGTGTGTGTGTGTGTGTGTGTGTGTAAATAAGCAAACAGCAAAGGGGTGGGGTAGGAACACGCCACTCATTATTGATATCCTCCTCACCCCAAGTCTTTTAAGATGTCTTCAGGGAGTCTGGGTTTTGTAAATACCTGTATGCCTAATTCTTTCCAGCCCAAGAAATAGGGACTCGCTTGTTCTCAAAGTTGTATTTACCATTTTTTAAAAGGAGGTCTCAGTTCTGCCCTCAGGTTTAGAGCTTTCTGCTCATGTGTACACATGCTTCCCACTTGAGGTACTCAGTTACTTGCACAAGTCCCCGATCCCCCTGGAAATTAAATTCCATTCCAGTTCTTTTTTGAACTTTGCATTTTTGGTTTATGACATAGGGGCCCTGGAAATGTTAAATCTAAAACTTGGTATGGATTGTCATTCACAACTTGGGATTTGAGCTGAAACTCCCATTCACGGGGAGCAGTAAGAAGAAGCTGTGGTGATGAACTCTGCAAGGCTGTCTATTCCTAGCTATAAACAGAGGTGGCTTGCTACACAGTTCTCCAGCCTTTAGGCTTTAACATATTTGCCAGAATTTGTGATGTTGTGTCTCTGCTGTCTACATTTCTGCTCCCATTTTGATTTTCTGTTGTTTCTGCAACTGTTTGTTGATAATATCGTTCACTTCAATGTCATAGATTCCATATTGCCATTTGTAATTGGAGCTAACATTAAACTGAGTTTGTCAACATAGCTAATATAAAAATGCATGTAAATACATAGACTTTCTGTGAATGTACATAGCTCTGGGGAAGATATCTCATCAATTTTCAAAGAGGCTAAGAAATTTACCTAAAGTCACATGCTTTGAGCTGGAATTTGAGCCTAAAAGGTCCTGATGCAGAGTCTTTGAGCTTTGAATTGTAAGTTAAAAACTTACGATTTGGGGGGAATTGGTCCTTAGCATCCAATGCCAAAGTAGTTTTCCTCAGAAATGGGTCTGGATTCATAAAGGTACAGCTACAGCCACACAGCCTGGAGTGTAGAACATGAGGGCCAGGGCTGCTGCAATGACAGTCTAGGGCATGCCATTAACATGACTGTTCTCATCTGTAAACTAGGCTTGGAAATGATGAAGAGAAGGATCCCCTCCATCTAAATAGGGATTGTCAGGATCCCATATGACTTACGAGAAACAGTAAGCCCCTGGTATCAGCTATTGATAAGATTGACATATATGCTCAAAGTTGGACTTCCAAAGAATGTTTGACTAGAGGCAGAATTAAAGAACAAGACTCTCCCCTCTTTCCTCCCTCAACAACCGTGTTGTTGTTTGAGGTGTGTATATGTGGAGGTCAGGGCTTTGCTGAGCCCATTCTCTGCTATCACCTTTATGTGTGTCCCGGAGGATCCACAAGTCAGGAGACTTGTGTAGCCAGCACCTTTACCAACTGAGCCACATGCTGACCCCCTCTCTTGCTTTTTTTAACACAACAGAGAAGGGCTTTTCTGGCTGTCGGATACAAATTAGTTCATTTAGTAACCATCACAAAACCCTTCTCCAATGCAAAACACTATAGTGAATACTAGCTCTGGATATAGTAGCAAATCAAACAGGCACATGTTCCCATTCCTCAGAATGCAGGGCACAGCAGCGTCTAGGGCAGACACCAGTCAGCCAGTCACACCTGAGGGGGAAAAGGCTGACTGCGTTCCCATGAAGCCTACCTTCATCTAAGGTCGGTTCTTAAGCTTCTAAAGTGTATCCTGAAATGTGTTTTCTTCTCCTGCCTAAGAAACCACTGCCTTATGGAATTACATGTTTCATATTTTAGCGTCTCTTCCTCCAACACACTTTATGTGTGTACACTAAAAGACTGAGTATTTACAGTCATTTCTATATAAACCTTGTTGACAAACTCCATTTAATGTGAGCTCCAATTACAAATCGTAAATTCAATCCAATGTTTTTTTCACACATCAGATATTTAAGTAGTTTTTTTTTTTTTTTTCCTTTAAAGAAGAATCTTGAAGTGACAGCTGAAATCTTTTTGGAGCAAAGTGTCATCTTAATGGAAATCTAGGTGTAAGGGATGGAAAATGTAGTTTCTTTGTAGGTGTGTTTAGTTTTTACACAGCTGTGAGAGGGTCCAGAGAGTCCTCTTCTTCTCTGGAAGATACCATTTAGGTCCTAGAAGACAACCTGGAACATTTTCCTGCTCTTGGCATTCTGCTTTTCCAGAAAGAATGCAAGGGCCTGATCCAGGACAGTTACAGATTCTGCTCCAGGACATTCTTTGGGGCTGAGGAAATATGAAGAAAGTGAAACTTGTTAAACTGTGTGGCCAAGGCACCTTTTACAATGTAAGGTGGCTTTTTCACAGGAGCTGATGCCTCCTTAAAAGAGGGGACCCGGAAGCAGAGGACAATCGAGGTGGCAGATATGCCAGAGAAGATCATTTGCTGCTAGCAACTACAGAGGCATCAAGTGACATTCCACTGTGACTTGAGGGACTTTCCAATTCACACAAATCAGCAAAACCAAGAAATGAGGCAGACAAATAAATCATTGACAGTCAAACCTCTCAGAAGAGGAGACTCCTTCCCACTCACATCTGAACATTCTCAAGATGTGTGGTAGCTTCCCAGTGGGAATAGTGTGTAGTGTCACCCCCCCCCCCAACAGACATATCCTAAAGGGACTTCAGTGCCTGTACTTGCTGATCCAAAGAGTCCCAACATTACAGCAAAGATGATAAAATTGTGCAATTCATTTCTAGACAAAATGCAGCACAGTGAAAGGCAAGATGTGCCTATCCTCACTACCTTAAAATAGCTCTCCCCGCCTTTCTGTTAAACACACAAACACAGGCATGTGTGCCTCTCCCTTTCGGACATGGCAGACACCCAGAGCTCTGAGCTTCCTGATGATTTGAGTTCAGTCCCCCTAGCTCTCAAACTTCGAATTACGCTGTCTATTCCTCTCTGAAGTTAAACCACACAAATTCCTTCTGGATGCAGATATCGTCATGACAATAAGCATCTTGTAGTTTTCGTGACTCCTCATCTGCCCCAGCCTTATGCAATTCCTTGGCATTCATACTTCCTCTGTGTGTCTGTTTGAAGCCTGTTTCTATTATTTAGATTTTAGGTCCATCTGGTAATGGCTGAATCTTTCTGTACACAGTGTTTTTAGTTACTGTTAAACAATCATAGTTCTTCAATAACAGGAAAGTGTGTGCATGGAGGATATGAGACTGATCCAAGAGCAGTGTCTTACACTCCAAGAATTTTGAGACGCAGATTTCCTTCCCAGTGATTATATGGCCAATATGGCCTCAGGCACACTTTGGAATGAAGTTGCCTAAAAGGGCCAGCATAGGTGCATTTTTCAGTTCTGGACTCTGAAAAAGCCTCTATTCAGGTTAATGATAAAACCACCAGAGCACAGAGAAGAAGTATAAAAAGGCATCTTTCCATTTCTACCTACATCAAAACTGGCATTTCTGTGTTCAGTCACCTGTCACATGTAGCAATGGAGCCCATCTGCTTGTGGAATGAAGCTAAGTGAGGTTCTTTTTTATTCTTCTAGGAGACAGGATCTGGCCTTGAATCTACAATCTTTCTGCTCAGCCTCCTAGGTGCTCGCTGAGATGACAGGCATGTAATACCACATCTGACTATTCAAGAGTCTTTATGTGATGTCACCAAGGGGTTCTTTGCAAAAACGGCAGGGGTTGCCCATTCCCAGGACACTATGATCCTTTCAAACCATCCCCAAAGAGAAATACATTCTAAGTCGCTCCTTGAATTGTGGCTTGTGAGCCAGCAGCAAGAACTCCATCCTCCTCCAGGAATTTGTTAGAATTACAGAATTTGCAGGGGATGGTGGCCCACATCTTTAATACCAGCACTTGGGAGGCAGAGGCAGGTGGATCTCTTTGAGTTTAAGGCCAGCCTGGTCTACAGATCGAGTTCTAGGACAACCAGGACTACACAGTGAAATACTTTCTCAAAAAGCAACAATCAATCAATCAATCAATCAATCAATCAATAAAATAAATGAATGAATAAATAAATAAATAAATAAATAAAGAACCAAACAACAAACAAATTTTTAAAAATTACAAAATTTGCAATACTCCCTACCAGAGCCATTACATTGACAAGATGGCTGGGAATTCACATGCACATTAAGGACAGGGAAGTGCTACCCAAAAGTACCATGATTAGGAAACCTTCAGAAGGATACAAGACCCTGGATCCCCTCAAGTGACTCCATGTCATTTAAGAAACCACTGTTGTTTATGGAATAGGACTGTCTGAATTTGTCTCAAACCTCTTAGTAGATGCATGGATTTGGACTGTTCCATATTGATTTCTCTGTCTGTACAACTGGGACGGTAATAGTCACTGTCTCATGATTCTATAGGCCAGCCTGTCCTCACAGTCTGAGCTGGCTAAAGACATCCACAGGCCTGTATGGTGCCTTGCAGGTAGATGCCATTTTGATGAACAAATATATAGTGGAGAAATGGGAGGAAAAAGAAGCCAAAAGGTTCATGTGCTATGGAAAGAGGTAGATCTGAAAAAGTGAGGGTAGTGAGGAGCAGGCTAATGCTGGACATCTGCTTGCCATCCAGAGGCACGGTGGTGTCCAGGCCTGGGTTGCTGCCAAGGACCATGTCTGGGTCTGTGGCCTTACCAAAACCAGGATCTGCGTTGATGTCCATGGCTCCCAATACCATTAAATGCCATGCTGATACCAGGGGTCTAGGCCACCACCTGGGGCCATGTTTGGGTCTGAGAGCAATGCTGCTGCTAGGGACCATATGGTCTGGATGGCCTGTGCTGTCTCAGGGGCAATGGTGATGTCCAGGTCTAAGCTGCTGTTAAGGTCCATGTCTTAGTCCATGGTCTTGCTGCAGCTAGGGATTGTGTTGATATCCATGGCCTATGTTACCACAGAGACGATAGGAACCATGCATGTTGAAATTCAAGAGTCCAGTGGAGCCCTACCCTCCACTGACCCTGGGATAGCTAGTTCTGCCTCTGGCTAGACACTGAAGCAAAAAAGCTGGTCCTATCCTTCATGAGACCCCTATCTCCCCCTCATGGATGTAGGAGAGCTGGCTCTCTACCTTGCCTGAGGGGAGGAGGTAGTCTCAATGGCCTGAACTGTGCATTTCAGCTACCACCCAGGCCCACATCCTGGGCCTTGGGTTGGCACATCCTAACATCTACCTCATCTATGACTTGCTGGAGCATTTCAAAGGACTGGTCATGTGGAACAAAAGTCACAGGATCTCCATAACTCAGGGCCATAGCAGGGTATTCGGGAGGAGCTTGGGTGAGGGTCCAATGATAATAGTGTGTCAGAAGCCAGAGACCTGGAACCAAACCTATGACTTATTACAATGAATATTTGCAGGTGGGGCTGAAACAAGGGTATATGTACGATACACAGCAGTTCCCAATGGCACTAATGAATGAAGAGGTGTTGTAGAGGCAGAAAATATGGAGGATGGAGGTGGGGTTTTTGTTGTTGTTTTGTTTTTAATTAATTTGGGGGAGTTTCTTTTGAGAGAGGACACTGCAGTCAAGAAGGGCCAAAATGGAGGAACTGGGAGGTGAGCAGGGTTGGGGTGCATGATGTGCAAAGAATCAATAAAGAATTATGTTTTACACACACACACACACACACACACACACACACACACACACACATACACAAACACACACACACACAAAACAAAAAACCAAAAAACAACCCCCCCCCCAAGATTGTGTGTGTGAACTAGAGACACAGTAAATCCTACATAGACAGAACCCATTGTTATCCAACAGGATTTGTAAACTGCTCCAAACGGTCCTGTTTTCACCAGCTACCAAGCTGCCTTTTGCCTAGAAGTCATGGAATACACTTTTCATGATTTGGATACAAGAGATTTCTTTGAAACTATCGGTCACTATTTCTAAGCGTTCTCTTCGTCTTCTATGGTAAGCTTAGGGGGTTCTCATGGCCTGAGGATTAACGTTAGGGGAACTATCTCTTAAATTAAACCCACTTAAAACACAACTAAGTTTTCAAGGCTGGGGAAGAGGGCTCATTTTGCAAAGCTCTCGATAAACTGCTTAATTTGCATCCATAGACTCCACATAAAGCTGGTTGCAGCATCACACAGCTGCAACATCCTTGCTTCTAGGGCAATCTGGGAGGTGAAGACAGGAGAATTCCAAGATGCTCATGGGCTGGAAGCTTGTGCACACACAATGAGCACATACACACACACACACACACACACACACACATACATACACACACACATGAGAGCACATACACACAAACACGAGTACATGCATACATACACACACACATACATATACACACACACGAGAGCACATACACACAAACACGAGCACATGCATACACACATGCACATACACACAAACACGAGCACATGCATACACACACACACACACATGAGCACATACATACACACAGACACACATGAGCACATACATACACACACATGAGAGCACAAACACACAAACATGAGCACATGCATACACACACACGCACACACACACATGCACAGACACACATGCACATCCACATACAAATGTGAGCACAGACAAGGCTGCTTCTGTTTGGCTCAGAAGAAGGGAGCATGTTTTGCTGGATTTTAATACAAAGAATATAATCTAAAGTTTAGCTAAAATTAGCTGTCTAGGCAATGATGACAACCACATGATTTTCAAACAAAGAATGGCCCTGTTGTCATTTTTAGAGGTAGAGTTTTGCCAAAATGGCTCTGGAGTGACAGGATAATGTTATTTATTTATTTTTTTTTTCCATCAAGGCTGACTTTGGAGCATTTAAAAAAAATCCTGCTTTCATTTTAAGGACAGTTTGTTGTTTGTTTGCCCTGCACTGTTAAACACTCACAGTATTTGTCACCATCAAAATAGGTGTTACTCTGTCACCTGGAAAGATGTTCAGCTGAGGCTAAGGAAGTGACCCATTCATTTGTCAGCCTACCAGGCTTCAATGACATATACCTATCTGTAAAGAATGTCCCTATTTATTTCACATCTTCAGAAGTAGGGGTGGAGCTAACTAAATCTGAAGTTTCATATAGAAACCTGTTCATTCCTTAAGACAACATTTCATTTCTTAGGAAATTCTTCATCAGAAGAATGTATTTATACATTTCCTGGAGATATAATGTGTTAACTTTGAAACCAATCAGAAATTATGTGTTTCAATTTCCTTGTATTTGAAGAGAAGTGAGATTTTGACTTACAAAGTAACTTCTCTGAGATTCCTGGGGTCACATAACTTGAAGCCAATATTTTGTTCCGTGTAGACTTTAAAAACTCAGGTCTGGTGGATTAATGTTTGTCCCTCACATCTTCAAATGCTCAGAAACCTAACAGAATTAGCTTTCTTGTTGCTATTACTGTTTTCTTTCATTTTGTAGTATTATAAATATGTGAACTGAACGCAGAACCAAGAAATAAAATCTAATTTTCTATTTATATCCATTCTTATGAGGCTCAAGTGGTCCAGGAGTGGAGAGTGGGCAAGTCGGACAGCCCTCAAGGAAGGACTAACTCTGGGGACAGCTGAAGGGAAGCAGAGACTGGGAAAAGCAGGGCAGTCTGTGGTTGTCAGGTGAGTCCAGCCTGGATGTAGGACCACACTGGAGAGGGATGCTGGCTTCCAAGCACACTTCTCCATGGGCTTCCCCTTTTAATTGGGTCTTTTCACATTTATCATGTCAGTAGACCCACAAGGTGGTTCCTGGATGGAGATGGAGATGTAAGGGATAGAAAACGTCTCTTTAGCCAAGCGAAGGGATGGATGGTCCATAGTGTTTCCAAGTGTTCTTATCAGTGTGCTGAGAGACCCATGTTGACTACCAAACTTCTGATAGAACCAAGGAACCCATAAATGTGCAAAGAAAAGAGGGATCTAGAGAAGATCTAGGGGGACAGTTGTGTTTGAGTCACCAATAGTGCAGAGCTCAGGCCTTACCAGCTTTTCATTAGAAGACCACTCAGAAGGGGAATCCTATATTCATCCATCCATCCATACGTCCATCCGTCCATCCGTCCATCCGTCCGTCCATTCATTTTAAATGTTTCAAAACTATCACAGCAGATACATATAGAAGAGAAAGTATCAAAACTATTTTACACAATGCACACAGAAGTCTCCCGGACTTGAAGATCCTGATCCTAGCTGTATTGGCACAGGAAATGTCAAATGTCTCTATATTCTTTTGCTTTCTCCAAACAGATGAGAACACTAACATTTCTTGTATGACCTTGTCCACAAGAATCTTGGCAATGCTTTCCTCTCCTCCAGCAGCAAAAGGCAGCTGTGTTTCCCAGGCTTTTTATGACAGGAGAGAAAGGATGCCTTTCTCCCTGGAGATACCTGTTAATTAGTGGCTCTGGAGATGTGTGGGCTAAGGAGACGTGAAAGGTAAAAGACAGAAGGAAGCAGACATGCCTTCTGGGAGATTAAAAACAAGAGAAAGTAGGAAAGAACATTAGTGAACAATAGAAACATCAAACGAGGTCTGAGTTGGACAGTCTATGGCACAAAAAGTGATAAATTAGAACTAGGCAGGGTGTTAATGGCCCACGTATTTGACTTTGGAAATACTAAGAGTTATTTCTTTCTGGAATAGTTGTTAATGGCCTCCTGGTCAGAGCAGCTGGTCTGGAGAATTTCAACATAGTTGTCAAGCACAGCAGGGAGAATCTGTGAGCTTCACAGGGGGAATCAGTGGGAACCCTTCCAAAAGACTGTATTCTTGGACAAATTCCATCACTTGAGAAACAAAGAAGAAAGCAACACAAGGTGATGTGGAGGTCTGTAGTCCTTGGTGGACCACAAAGGGTGAGGACACGAAGCTGGAAACAAGCTTCCCCACATAGCCTGCCTGAGAGAATATTTCTTGCTCTCTTATCTGGTCACACCTCTACCAGCTGTTTTAGAAAGAAAGAAGTTGATGTAGAGGGAGAAAAATGTTTTCAATAATGTGCATGTTCGAAAGCTTGATGTTTAGCAAGAAGACTTGAGCTTAGTTCTGGAGAATCTGAAAGCATTTTTCTGAACATCAACCAGGTTTGGGGCAGCTTGACATCCCCTGGGGCTTTTGGGCATTTAGAAGCTTCCTGGTGTTTGGGTTATAGCGGTGTTGTTACAAAGGTGGGGGACTGTTTATCTCCATCATGTGTGTCCTTAGAACCATAGATGATTCAGGGAAGCTGTGTATTACATATTTTTCCAGCACATATGTCTTACTAAAGTTTTTATTCTAAGTGCCAATACACTGCTGATGCAGGTTAGGAGGCTGTGACCTAAAACAATGAATGTGCTTCCAAGGTTTGCTTCAAATTATTTTCTAAGAGTTGTGGACTGGCAGTGGTTTTAAGAGACAGTATGGAGAAATCCTGGGTACTCTTTCCTCGGCTCTCTTCCATGAGAACATCATACAGTGTCACAGTCAGGGTGTTAGCAATGTAAAATCCTTAGGCTTTGTTGAGTTTCACCTGTATGAATTTCTGTGTATATAAATCAGTTCCATGCATTTGATCACACATGCAAGGCAAATGGCTATATCCTTCTTTAGCATACAGAACACCTCTGTCTCTGTGGACGTCCTTCAGATACCCATATCCATTTCCTTGCTGCTCCCTCTTTCCTGCCTCAACCCTTGGCATCCACCCTCCCACTCTCTGTTTCTATTAGTCTGTGACTGCAAAAGTGTTACAAAAGTAGAATCATCTAGACTATAAGCTCTTGGGCACCAGCGAGATGACTAAGGACCTGAGTTCAACCTCTGGATCACATAAAGTAGCAGGAGAAAACACACTCTAAAGTTGTCCTGTGACCTTCACATGCATAATAAGCCATGTATGTGCCTGCATTTACACACATAAAAATGAATAAGTAAATACATTAAACATGCTCTTTTGGGAATGACATTGCTACTCAGCAAATAGTTCATACCCATTTAAGACATTGCATAGACTAATATATTCTTCTTTTAAATTGTCAAATAATATTCTTTAATATGGACACTGGTTTAAAATAAACAATTAACTATAAAATAATACCATTTTAAAGAAGCTTGCTAAGCTTCAAAAGTCAAATGTGTATTTGAAATTCCCTTTTTATGAGTTTTTTAAAGTTGAAAAAAGAATTTAAAGAAAACTTTACTATTAATGGGTTTGTGTGTGCGTGTTTCATATCGTACACTGTGAAGGTTATTTTTCCTAAATGTTGGCAGAGTAGCTCTATCCCTGGATCACCATCTAAGACTAATATGAAGTGTTAAATGAAGAGGAACCAGTTGTCATTAGAGAAGAACTATGTGATGAGCGCATGAATATGGCCAACCCTTTTATCCTTATTTTTATTAATTTCGTAAAATTTGTTTTATTTTCACTTATTTTTTGTATAGGATTTCTCAGCTTTGGATTTTTATTTCCTAACATGCAATAGTATATTAGAATCCATATTTTAATTTGAGTTTTGAGACAAGCTCTCCCGTAGCCCACACTGACCTCAAAGTCAATGAGTAGCTGAAGTTGATCTGGACTTCTGAACTGTCTCCACCTCTTCAGTGGGGGATTTATAGACCGGTGAACACCCACACACCTGGTCCCTAACTCACTTCTTGGCCATCTTAACTCAGCCAACTGGCCTTCCAAAAAGTGTTTAAATCAGTGTGTTTAACAGAAGAGTACAGCCCTTTAAAAAAATGGACACCTCCTCTGTAATGAGATGAGCTTTTCAGCTTGTAGACAGGGAACGTGAACTATTGGCTACTCCCTTATCTTAATAGGATAACACTGTCTCTTTTCATTAAAACAATTTTAAAGCATCAATAGTCATATAAATGGTATAGCCCCACCTCATTAGTCTGAATGGTACAGTTAGCCATTTTAAGCAAACTGCAGTCATATCCCCTTGCCAGTAAGTGCCAGAAGTCATGAAAATAAGCAACAATTCTCACTCACACCCCCTTAATAATTCTAGAAATTATCCCAGCATTTAGCGGCAAGAACCAAAAGCTCATGGAGACTGGCTGGCAAGACAGATGAGCATATATAAAAGGCATTTGTTATCATTAGGTTTTAATGACCAGAGTCAACCCTGGGACTGTGACCTACATGATACACGAAGAGAAGTGACTGTATAGAGCTGTCCTCTGCTCTTCAAATGCACAGTGTGGTGTGAGTACACACACAAATAAATAATTTTAAAATGTAAAAAAAAGGGGGGGTGGGTGCTGAGCATGATGGTATATACCATTAATTCCAGCACTTCAGACGAAGAGGCAGGGCATTTCTGTGAATCTGAGATTAGCCTGGTCTACATAGAGATTTCCAAACCAGTCAAGGCTTACACAGTGAGACCTTGTCTCAAAAAAAAAAAAAAAAATTATAGAGAGCTTGAGGCCAGCTTGGAATACATATGACCGTGCCACAAAACTATCAAAATAAGAAATAATTCCATACACAAAATACATGAAAATCTCATTCTCATGGGCTGATGATGTAGGTCAGTTGTAGAAGAGTTGCCTAACTTATACAAGATTTTCAGGTCAGTCTTCTGCATTGCATCATACACACACGCACAAACACACACACACACACACACACACACACACACACACACACACACACACACATAGAGGGAGAAGGAGAGAGGGAGGAAGGAAGAGAGAGACAGAATTTCACTATGGAGCTTTGGCCTGGAACTTGGTTGCTATATACACCAGGATGGTCTGAAACTCATAGAGATGTACCTGCCTGTCCTTCCTGAGTGATGAGATAAAGGTATGTACCGCCATGATCAGCTCTTTGGTAGTTTTCTTAATTATGTATTTCAACTTTTTTCCTTTAAGCTTTCATACTTGACTGTGGCAAGAGGTTTCTGTCAAGCCTAGTCCCATGGTTTCACATCTGCCTGCTGATGCTTATCTGGAGCAGCAATCCCAAAGTCTCAAAAAACATACAGATGCTTATATTCATTTCATGTTGTTTGGCCTATATCTCAGGCATATTGCTAGCTAGTTCCTTCATCATAATTCACCCCATTTCCATTAATCTGTCCTGCCACAAGGCCCATGGCTCACCTGTTTCTTTACATCTTGCTTCTTGGGCAGCTGGATCGAATCTCTGTCTGACTTGGCCCTCTTCCTACCTATGTTCTGATTTTCCCACCTACAGTGCCCATCATAGGCCAAAACAGTTCCTTTATTTAAAGAATGATATTCACAGCATACAGGAAGACATTCCCATATCACTTAACTTTAATATTTACATATTGATTGTGTGTGTGTGTGTGTGTGTGTGTGTGTGTGTGTGTGTGTGTGTGTGTGTGTGAGAGAGAGAGAGAGAGAGAGAGAGAGAGAGAGAGAGAGAGAGAGAGAGAAGAGTCTGGGGGAGGGTGTCTGGTATCTTCTATCATCTATCTGCCTTATTCATTTGAGACAGTCACATGTTAATTCGCCATTTCAATTGGGCTGGCTGGGCAGAGGGGCCTAGAGTCTGACTGTTTCTTCCTCCAATTTTAGGTTACGGGCATATATGACATGTCTGGCTTTTATGTGGGTGCTAGGTTTCAAATTCAAGTCCTTCATATTGTGCAGCAATTGCTCTTACCCATGAAGCCATCTCCTTGGGCCTTGACTTCAGTGTTTTGAATATGAGAAAACAAGATGGTTTAGCAAATAAAGTGCTTGCTAGACAAGTCTGGTGGCCTAGGTTCAACCCCGGGAGAAAACCAACTTTATGAGGGTGTTCTTTCAGCTTCTTAAATACCCAAGTGCACATACACACACACATTACACACAGGTGCACACATACATAATATATAAGCCAAAATGTATAGTGTGAAGCTTGATGTACCTCGTAGCTCTCACTGTATCTTCTACAACCCCTAGGATTAAGAATTCTACCTATTCTTGGTTATTAAAAAAAAAAAAAAGAGAGATAAAACTTTCTTTAACTGGGAAGTTCTAAGCTACACTTTCTGAGCATCTGTTCACTCTCCCAGGGCTGCTTTTTGTTTTAAAAGCAAGGCTAACCGTAAAACTCACCACATGTTAGACCTCTCAGGCTGAAACGTCCAGTCACAGCAGAGGAAAAAATAAACAAAAATTGTGTCTTAGTTGGAGTTTATATCGCTGTGATGAAACACCACACCAAAAAGGCAGCTTGGGAAGGAAGGGGTTTATTTGGCTTATACTTCCACACCACTATTCATCATCAAAAGAAGTCAGGACAGGGCAGGATCCTGGAGGCAGGAGCTGATGCAGAGGCCATGGAGGGGTGCTGCTTACCGGCTTGCTTCCCGTGGCTTGCTCAGCCTGCTTTCTTATAGAACCCAGGACCACCTTCCCTGGAATGGTGCCATCCACAATGGGCTGGACCTCCCCCATCAATTACTAACTAAGAAAAGGCCCTTTAGGCTTGTCTGTAGATCAGACTTATTGAGACATTTCCTCAATTGAGTTTCCCTCCTCTCAAATGACTATAGGTCATGTCAAGTTGTCGTAAAACCAGTCAACACAAAATGTAAACAGTGTATCCTCAAACCCCGAACCAACAGCTAAAGACATCACAGCCCTTTGCTAGGGTTTTTACCAGAATCTGCTAAGCGGAGCTCCTCTGAATCTTCTGGTAAAAAGTGTTTGGATTTAGGGTAATTTTTACATCTCCATGTGAAATTTCAGGCCACCTACTACATAGAATACAGTGCTATTTCTAGAAAGCACACATGAATCTTAGTGTGCTCACCTTAGTGGGCTGCAAGAAATCATGCTCTGTTTTATAATAACCCAAACCTCTTAAAATTTTTTTTGATTTTCAGTTACAGGGTGAGACCTACATTTACCTACAGGGACAAGGAGAAATATTTACAATGCAGTTCAGAATCATAGCAGTTTAGGGAACAGGCAGTAGCAAGTCCTCTAAGATCCACACAGAAACTGACAGTGACATTCCCAGCCCCAGTTGTACCTCTCCTGGGGAGGGACTGGAGTTTACAGGCCAGAGAAGACTAGGGAACGGAGGGTGGGGGCTCCAACTATGCTGAAGTGGGGAAGTCATCATCTCCACTGGGTAAAAGCTTTCCAAGTGGGTCCTGTTGGAAGGGAGGATGGGCATCCCTCTAAGTAACTCCTGACCTATGCTCAGTAAGGAAGCCCAGAAAACTCATTAGTCCCCCAGGGTTAACTTCAGATGGGATCATGCCATGGTCTGTTGTTGGAACCTTAGGAAGAGGGGTAGACATTACTTATATTCCCCCCTGGGAAGGAATTTTAGCTACAGCCCCCAACCTGTTCTCTTATACCAACAGGTCAGTCCTAAAACATAAAATCAACACTACAGGGATTCACCAAGTTGTTATGTTTGGATATTTATTCGTGTGTGTGTGTGTGTGTGTGTGTGTGTGTGTAATGATAATCAAACAATAAAAAGCATCTGAGAGGCATGGGGGAGTATGGGAAAGGTTGAAGAAGAAAGGAGTGATGTAAGTATATTTTAATTAATTTTTAAATAAAAATTTAGATTCTCAAAACTGTATTAAGCTCAGTGTAAAACAACAGCGAACACTACATGCCTGACCTGTTCTGGAATAAGGTAACTTTGGCCTTTCAAATCCATGAACACTGTACTGTGCATGGGATCAGGAGGGTGGAACTCTCCACCTCCTTCCTTAGACGGTTCACCTCTTAAAACAATTGCTGTGTTCTGTTTTTATAACAAACTCCCTTTTCTTCATTTGTTTATTTTCAATTGCTGTACCTACTTACTTCTGAGGAACTTCAAGATGAAAACATCAAAGTGTTGAGACCACAGGACACAGAAAATCTGAAGAAAACAAGGCGGCAATGCACAGTGGTGGTCACAGACGGGATCGGGATCTGCTCTTGAAAATGCAAGGGTAACACAGAAAGAATTCCCCACTGAGGGTGGGGCATGGAAGGTTTAGTTTTGTTTGTAGAGAAGATAACTTGCAGACGAATCCATTATAACACCAGTTTCTGTTGAAAGGACCAGTGATTAGCTCCGAGTCTATCATAAGGAAGTATCATTTTACAAGAAAAATTCTGTTCCAACCAACCGTTCTCACATTACTTTTGATGTCCTTAAATGGCAGCTGGGCAAAGGAACTTAGATTCTAGAGTCCTGATGCTAAAACATGTATCAGAGGTGTCTGTGCCCCCACCCCCTCCTGGCATGGAATTATTCCAAGTCCTGAGCCCAGAGAGAGACAGCACACTTTTCACTGCCTCTCTGGAATAGCTGACCCACATTCCGCTTTCCAGGTGTGGATGGTCCTGGACAGTGTTCACTGTGGACGAGGGAAAGAGATGGAAACAATAAAAAGCAAAGGAGAAAACAACCTCAGTAGTCACCGATTGGGAGGGACAATGACCAGCACCCTCTCATGGCTGTGACCAGGTGCTCTTCTCCATCTATCTGTGTGTCATCATAAGCCCAGGAGCATGCACAGCCATTCCTTCTCCCTGCATTCATTCCTCCAGCAGTATTTTTGCACATTACTGGATAGGTCCATTATTTATCACAAATGTCTTACAGTATTCTTCTACAAATAACAGTTGTCTTAAAACTACAGAATTACTGAATTTCTGTTTTTAAAAAAATTAGGCATTTTGAAGACTCCAAAAACATAAATGTCACTGTGATTTTTGAGAAAAAAAATGTTTAATATTAAATGTATTGATGTAACCTTTTAAAAAATACCGAGCTCTTTCCAATTTGGTCTAAATATAATCATCTTGGTTATTAAAGGGCTGAGAAATAGGCATCGTATGACTTCTCTAAATCTTCAACAGGAAGTGCTCCTTTTTCTTAGCCATAATAAGTATGTCCATTCTCTCTGCTTGCTGTCAGAGGTGTTATCCATTTGCCACTCATTATTTAATGAAGACATTAACTCTTGCTACACATGCTTGGGCACACGCTGCAGATGTTTTTTCCCCATTTGTTTGCTTGTAAACATGGCAATGTTTAACTCTGAAAGCAGCTTCCTCTCCACTTCGCAGAATGCATGTGATTTGTATGTTCGTTAGCCTAAGCAAAACATAATTAGAATGATAAAGATGCTTCCACCTCTCTCACATGTACATAAATATCACATGCTACCATGGAATGAGAGTCAACTCTAACTAGGGTTTGCATTTCCTAGGGAGATACTGTATGAGAAATGGTTCTAGGAAACAGACTATAGGGCGATTTGTTTTCTTTTTGATAAAATGGGTAAAGTCACATTATAGTCTCAGGGGAAAAAGCATGAAAACAATTTGAAGATATCTATGACATCACATGAATACAAAATAACATAAATGACAGTGTCAAACTGATAAACATAACCATTCAGGTCATATCTGGATGCTGATCTCTGGCATGGACAGTGGTGACAAGCCACCACTTTAAAGCTGAAGGACCACAGAATTCATGTGACAGGATCCTACCTTTTAAATTTAATTTCTAACTACAATCAGAACAGTGGCAAACAGAAGGTGATGACTACAGTCTCCACCTATATGAGAAGATTAAGGGAGCTCCTCCTTGGAATAATGTCTTTCAAATAAAAACTTTAGGTGGAAGAATGATAATAAACTCAAAAAAAAAAAAAGCAGAACTCATTTATATAACCATTACTTACAAATACATTAATTTTTCTTCCTTTCTTTAGAAATCTGTAAGGCAGGATGATATTTCCAGAAAATCAGGGTTCCAGTGAAGATGGCCAAGCCCTACTTTCAGGCATTTGTGAAGGATTTTCCCACACTTGAATTAACTTCCTAATACTATATTTACTGTTAAAAGATACAATTTGCTTGTAAAACATTATTGGAAAGTTGAACTATTCTTTGGTGGTATTTTAAATCCTCTTAAAAACACAATGAAATAAACAAAACCCCAGGCAGTAAAGACAATAAGGCACCCTCAAAAGTCTTCTAAAGGACACTGAGACCACACCCCATCGTGCTCCTTAAGCACATTGAGTTCCCTTGTGTGCTTGACCACAGCGGAAAGGAACACGTTTCTGGCAGCAGGATCGAGGTTCAGCCCTCTGGAAGAACCTGCCAGCAGGCAGTCCTTTTCCGGACACACACAATTCATACATGCTGGATTGCTTCCAGGTTGGGGACATATTCCACCCGCTCTCTTCCAGCTTTCTTTCACATTGACTGTTAAGCACTAGGTTTTCTTGGTGGCACAGCAGTGTGAGGCTTCCTCTTTCATGGTCTCAGCTAAGATCAGTCTCTCCACAATTTGAACCACCTTTGAAATAAAGTGTCTCATGAAAAGGATAAAGGGAGAGCATCCCTGAAAAAAAAAATGTATGGCATTGGAGTCGTTGGTTTATGATTCAAGTTACTTATGGTGCTCTGAAGTCATTTTTCCTGCGTTTTAAAATATCTCTACTTGCATTATTATCATCAAAATTGAACGTATCATTTGCTATGTGGCTTGGACTGAAAGTAGTGGTTAACATAAGTTATTTTAATTATCATACCTTTAAAATCTTTGTAATTTTTTTTTTTTTTTTTGAGACAGAGTTTCTCTATGTAAAAGCTCTGGCTGTCCTGAAACTCGCTTTGTAGACCAGGCTGGCCTTGAACTCACAGAGATCTGCCTCCCGAGTGCTGGGAATAAAGGCATGTGCTGCTGTCTCCCAGCTTATTCTTTTTCTTAATTAATACCTATACATGGTTTTAAAAGGAAAATGATAGTTCGTGCTGGTGTTGATCCAAGTTTACACAGCGAATCTGGCATTTAATCCTATGTTCAAACTAATGTTGTCATGATATAGTATTCTCCTTTAAGAACTTGAAAGAGGTGAGGCTATGGAGACATTTTTTATTCCATCAAAATCAAAGAAGGAAAAAGGAGAGTGGTCAGAGAACACTGGTCTGGTTTTTGTCAGGTAGAAAAGGCCATTCCTTTTATCTCCCAGCAATTCGTTTGGACTTAGAGATTTTTTTTTAATGGTACAATAATTACATATCTGCGGAAAGAATCATTTTTCTTCGACAAAGTCTTTTATTTGTCATTTCAGAAATGGTTAGATGAAGTCAGGGGCAAAGCTTACTGTGTCAGAAAATAATGACAGTCTACAATAGTTGTCCAGAGCTCTTAATGACACTCTGGTTATCATATGGTAATACATGCCTTCTGAAGAGATGAAAAAAATGTGTGGGAGCCATTTATCCATTCTGTACATCGTGGTGGATCTAATCTAACTTGTTATCACATTAATACTGTATTATTGTAATAATATAGTGGGAAATACAAGTTACTAAATTCCATTTGAATAAGACAGTAAAAGAATGAGAAAAAGGGAATCTAATCTTTCATCATTCATGAAAAGTCTTATGAATATATAGATACACACTTATATAACCTACTGTTTGTCCATAATGAAATTTGTAGAATTTTATGTGTGTATGCAAAAAGGCAAATTGGCTTCCATAATTTGAAGAGACAGACAAAATGTAACAATAAGAACCCCAGCTTTTAAAACATGACTCAAATATGTTTTCCAAGGAAAGTTTGAAATTTTTTTTCAATGCACCTCTCCATGATTATAGAGTATTTGCACTATTTTCAAACACCTAAATTTAGAATAATTCCATATAGGCTTGATTTGTCTCCGTTACACAGACTTGGTTGCTATGACAGCAACATTATACAATTATTTATTGCCATGACAATCTGCTGTAGGTTTTAAAAATACGTTATCTATTTTTATTAGTGTGTTGTCAATTGTACCAGAAAGGGACACCACCACTCCAGCTAATCGACAGATTTTGTAACTCAGGAAACAAGTGGAAATGATTTTACTGGAGAGGCAGAGCCCAAAGCAAGCCAGACACTTTGGACTCCTCAGTGACATGCACATCCGCTGCTGACGGCAGCATCCTTGCCAGCCGTATGGCTGCGGGACGCCTCTGGGTTAGGGTATAGTTCTCGTTTCTGTTTGCCATGTGGCTTCTGCTTTATCATGTTAGAAAGAACTAGATGCTCAAAGAGGATTCTGAATTTTGGTGACCTCTTAGAGAGAGACTAGTGTGTGCTAGTGGCCAGGCTTATGGCAATGTCCTCTCTAAGGTAGGGGCAGCAAGGGTTCATGATAGGAGAATGGCAAGGTGTTATTCAAACCTACCTGTGCCCAGATGGCACCAGTGTTCCAACCTTTTCCCATTTGTCTCTCATTTTCTCCACCTTCCAGTCTTAGAGAAAACTAATAGGAATAATAAGATGTCAGGTGCCTGGTGTCTTACACAGGCAAGCAGCACAACACTGTTTATATTTGAACTCACTTTTGAGCTGTCGGTGACTAGGTGGTCAGTTAAGTTATCTTGATTGTTACTTCTGAAACATGAGTATTGTAAAAAAAAAAAAAAGCCACTGCCGAGAAAACTCCTTCCTGCAACTGGGATGTGGGTTAAACATTTAATATGTGCTGTGCAATGCACAGGGTGCAGCAGCCCATCAGCCTGTGACTTGCTGCAAGTCTACAGATGAATGAATGCTCTTGTTACTCCAATTTCACAGATGAGGTCGTTGACAGGAGGTTTGTCCTCAGTTGTCTTCTGGGCCACTTGCCTGATACTGTGTCCTATGAAAGCCTCTGCAAGAATAATGCTCCCACCCATTCTTGAGACATAGTTACAGAAGAACATCTCAGAAAGCGTTATAGCAGTTTACCGGAGCTGCGTTTCTCTGTCCTCAGAAGAGGTCTTTTCTCAGGAGCCAAGGGCTGGTCCTCACTGTTTGTACACTTATGAAAATGTCAGGGTTAAGGTCAGGAGCATGGTAGTTTAGCTATAGTCATAGCTGAAAAGGTATTTTGTGTGTGTGCCTAGTGTTTTATTAAAAAAAAATCAATCAATCAAACAAACAAACAGCAACAACAACACCACCAAATGGTATTTGTACCATGTATCATAATCTGACCATCACCAACAGGTTATTCTGATATCCTGGGAATTGTCATTGACAGAAACTAAATCTATTCATACACGTCAGAAACATGAGTTAGGGAAATGGCTCAGCAGTTATGGGCACTGGCTACTCTTCAGTTTTCTGTGAATTATCATTGGATAATTAAGGAACTGTTTTGGCCTACGGCAAGGCATCTTAAAAGCAGGTGAGAAATCTGTGTGTAGATAAAGGGGAAGGAGAGTGGAGTCAGACAGAGACACTGTGAGGTGCTGCCAAGGAGGAATATATAAAGGAATTCAGGTAAGCCACAGGCCACATGGCAGGACAGATTAATGGGAATTGGTTGAGTTAAGATGCAAGAGCTAGCTAGCAAGTGCCTGAGCCATAGGCCAAGCAGCATGTAATTAATATAAGCCTTTGTGTGATTATTTGGGACCAAGAAGCTGTGGGTGGTCTATTTAGGGGCTAGTTTGAGCCAAAACCTTTATACTATAATGGTGGCTCGCAACTATCTATAACTCCAGTCACAGGGATCTGGTGCCTTTTCTGACCTCTTCAGGATACCAAGCATGCACGTGATACACAGACATACATGCAAGCAGAAGACCTATACATATGATAAAAATTTTAATTAGAAAATAAAAGAGACACTCTCCTGCCTAGCTGATGTGGATACTTGTATTCCTCTTTTTTTAAAAAAAAACTTTAAAAATAATTGGTGAATATATATTTTAAAATTCAAACTCACTAGGCATCAACGGGCAAGATAAGGCAATAGAGGTTGCCTTTAAGGGTTCTGTTGCTTTACTGACAACATAGTAAAAAGTGTTTCTGAAATTTAAATTATGCGTCCCTGAAAAACTGTTTCTCAAACACGACTAAGATGGCTCCAGAAATGCACTTTTAGGGTATCTCGCGAATGCATAAAGGGATGTCCTGAATGCATGAAGGGATGTTGTCAACAGTGGACAAGAAGAGCTCTTGGGGATGCTCTTTCAGAGAAGCCAAGTTCTGATCCTAGAGCAGCAAAGAGGCAGTTCACAACCACCTGCAGCCCCAACTCAGCTTCAGAAAATCTCACACTCTCTTCTGTCCTCCAGAGGCACCCACATATCCATGATATACAATAAACACTTGCTGTGTAGACGTGAGTAATGGAGTTCAGATCCACAGAACCCATGTAAAAGGTGAGCTGACGTGGAACCACTTGGAATCCCAGCACTCAGGAGGTAGAGAGAGAAGAACCTCTAGGCAAGCTAGACTAAGTGAAACCAACAAGCTCCAAGTTCAGCAAGAGATTCCCACTTAATAAAATGTAGTGTGAGCAAGGAAGACACTTGACATCAGCTTCAGGCTTCCATATGCACATGAACACAAGTACCTATACATATCAATGCAGGTATACATGCCAGACATGTACTTTACTCCCAGCAGTTGAGAGGCAGTGTCACATAGATTTTTGTGAATTTAAGGCCAGCCTAGTGTACATAGCAAGTTCCAGGCCAGCAAGGGCTACATATATGACAGCCTGAACACCACTGTCTGAAAAAGTAATTATCTTTGCTCACAAAAATGGTATTGAAAAGAGGAGTGAGTAGAATTATGATAAACCAAGCTTCCCCCTTCATGTAAAATTAGCAAAGACATTATTTTCCAAATAAGAGAATTTTAGTTTTTAGAAAAATATTCTTAAAAACTTCCAATTAAAAAATTTCAAGTCTGAGTTACAATATATACAAAGTATCACAGTCTTGTCTTAGAAAGGAAAACATTTTATTTAAACAAAAGTATATTTCCTTAAATGTCACAATAGAAGCTAGAAATAGAGTTGCTTTGTTTTTTTCCCCAAGACACCTTGAATTATTATAAGTTATATATATTAAAAACTTCAAGCCATAGTAACACACAAAGATGATAGTGATGTTGGTGATGCTGGAGGTGATCGTGTGCTGATGGTGTTGGTGATGATGGTGCTGACTGTGTTGATGATGTTGGAGGTGATCGTGTGCTGATGGTGTTGGTGTTTCTGAAAGGATTCCTCTGCTAGATCCAATTTGCATGCATAAAGATAGTTTTACATGGATATTTATAGTTATTAAAAGTGTAGGTAACTTAGTGTGAGGAGAAAAAATATGTATGTCTGAAGAGACCAAAATGGAATATTATATCTTTTTAAATAAGAAAATAGGAAAAGCTCCTAGCAGCATAACACTTCATGGATATGAAGTAAAGGTTTATGATGAGCTGCCTTTTTAAAAAAGATGAATACACAGGAGCAGCTAATGCCTAGAAAACGTATCAAGACAAATGCTTCCTCACTTTCAACTACCTGTTGAATTAGAAACACCTGTTGGAATAGAGACCAAGCCTGAAGGAGAAACAGAGTGGTGGCTAGCAGAAAAAGCACATTCACTTAGTCATTATTCAACAAACATTTGTTCACTGAGAGGCAATCCCCTGTTCTCACTGCTGAGAGGTGATGGGTGTCAGTCAAACTTCCACTGTGATAGTGGACACTCTGGTGCTGCCTGTAGTCCCAAGAGGATCCCTTGGGGGAGGGGGGGAGGCTTCCTTCTCAAGGGAAAAGTATGCCACCGTGGAATGTACAACTCCAGAGCTGCCAAGTGGAAATAAACAATGCCTTTGGAAATTGAAAGAAGAACCCCAATGATCTTGGGGTTCAAGTAAGGTATTCTGAGAGGACTCAGGTTTTATAGTGCCTGAAACTAAACACAGAGTCCTCTTCCAAATTTTAAGCATCCAATCCCACTTGCCAGTAAGTAGTAACTATTCAGAATTTGAAAAGAAATGGTAGCAAATTAGAAACTTGAAATGCAAAAAAATATCACAACATGATTACTCTTCTTCACGCAAGATCTCTGTATCTTTGTCTTATCTTGACACGTTTTTCTAACATCTCTTATCTGTGTGCTTTTTAATTGCATTTTCAGACTGTAACAGTTTGGGGAAGACTTTCTGACTGTTCAAAGATAACCTACTCATTAGGCTAGCCTCCATGAATGACATTTGTTTTTAAATTCTGAGAACTATAAACTCATTATTGATAACGCTGAATATGGCTAGGGCTAGAGTCAGAACTAGGGAGAAAGCAGAGCTATTTTCTGGGCAACAGATAAAAGCTAATAGAATTTTCCAGACTGGCTTCTAACTCTGTGCATTCCTTGCCTGTCCTTTACTAGATCTGAACTTTTGGGGTTAGATACCAAGACTGAACTACTGTCAAAAATTGGGGGTGGAAATTGCACCTACGCCCATGTGGAACAAGTATGGATCCCATCATTATCCTTTAAGCATTACAGTGTAACAACTTCTGACAAGCGCTTATGTCAACTCCGGTATAGAAGGAATCTAGGGATGAGTTTGCGTTCCCAGGAGGATGAACTTAGCAATATGCAAATGTACTGCCATTCAGTACAGGAAAATTAAGACCCAGAGATTCTGGCATCTGCAACGTTCCCTTTCATTCATATGTACACCCACTAAGCTGAAGTAAATTCTACCTATCGATGGTACCCATAGGGCCATTCCAATATCAACAGGAGAGTGAAGTAAATCAGGCGTCTTAACCAAACATGGTTTAACTCTTATTTTGTATTTTTATGAAAATGTGCGGCTATGTGATCAATAGTAATGTGGCCTTCCTCAGAACCTCAAAGGCAGTTCCTGTAATGACAGCTCTTAGCCTTGTCATCTTTGAGGTAAGCACACCTCCAGGGTCCCTGGGGGATCCTTAGAGCTGAGGTACAGAGGTTAGATTTTGACACGAGAATGAATTTTGTTGGCTGGGGTGGGTGTCGAGGGAAGCTGAACCTCCTATCCCCACATAGCCACTACCTTCCCAGAGACCCCTCAGGTTTTTCTGACAGCGTCCTGACTATGGCAAGATCTAGCTCTAGCTTATCACTTCTGGTCACAGAATTTGCTTGGAGGATGTGCTCTCACACACTTTCCTTCTCTTTCTTCCTTTCTCCCCCACCACACTTGCCTTCCCTAAAATAAATCAATATTCCAGTTCTATTTTTACCTCAATGGGTTTTAATCAGGGTCCAAACAATGCGTGCACAGCTTGCATGGGCTGCATATAGTACTTAAGTACCTTTCAGTGGGGGAAAATCTGCTTCTTTCTACGGGGATTTGTCGGTAGTGTTTCCATATCCTGCTTCTATCACTGATTATATCTGTGTTGTCTCAGCCCATTCTCTGCCTTTCCTATAGGTTAGATCAAAAGATTTAATCCAATTTGGACTAAATGTTTTGCAAGAACATTGGAGGTGGTTGCTGTCTGTTCATCGCTGCAGCCACTGCTGTTGGGTTTATCATGTCTTTGATGTTTGGCTGCTAGGTTTTAGTTTTGTTTTGAGAGAGTCTTTTATCTCCAGCTGGACCCCCAACTTGGTAAGTAGCCAAGGGTGACCTTGAATTTATGATCCTCCTGCCTGCACTCCCAAGGGTTCAGATTACAGATATTTGCTACAATGCCCAATGCATGGCTGGGGATTGGACCTGAACTCAGGATATCATGCCTATTGGGCCAGCACTGAACCTACTGGTCATATTCCTAACCCTCTCTTTTTAGTACTAAAATTCACTGAGAGGTCACATCCAGTCAGCTCACTTCAATAGCAGGTGTTTGTACTGCACTGCACTAGGTAGCCATCCACTGGCAACCTAGATATGTCAGTTCATTACTAGATGCGAAGTGGGAAACTCCTCCATCCTTCCCATCCTTTGGCTTAGACACATCAGTAGAGAAGTTACCATCACAACCCATTTGGTACCTATAGAACACATTTTCTAAAGAAAGACAATGAATGAATGGCTCTGCCTTTATTTATCAAGGTCCCTTCCCTCCACAAGTGTCTAGCAAGATCCAGTAGCAGTCACATGATTTTAAAGTATGCCAAACTCAGTTTTGTTTTGTTTTTTCTGTTTGCGTTTCCATTCATATTGCAGCTGTGCCCACATTGTCCTGCAGAGTGTCCCAACTTGTCTTCAAGTGGATTCCCAAGTTTTTAACCTGACCCTAATATGTCTTGATAGCTCCATGCTGGGTGATGCAAGTCCTCTAATCGTCATGTAACTTTCACGCCCCAGATGCATCTGTTTTTCTAGTGAGAAGTGATTCAAGAGTGGGGCTGGTGTGTTTCTGTCTAGTTTCCCCATAGGACACTCTAAACTTGGGGCTTGCTTGCTGTCCCAGGCTACCTTTTTTCTCTACTTTCTGTTAAAATGATGAACCTGTTACTTCCCTGTAAAGGAGAACTCTGTTTCCCTTGCATCCTTTCCTGTTTACTCACTTAGTATTATAACCATCCCTGGTCAGTGTTACTATGATGCACAGATTGTTCTAAACTTGACCAACAGAACTCAGTCATGTTTTCCTCACTTTTGAAATTTATTCTTACAGCACATTTCTATGTAGCCTAAATGACATCAAGCCTCCAATCCTCCTGCCTCAGTCTTCCATGTCTTAGCACTGCAGGCATGTACCATCACACCTTTCTTTGTATGTATATTTATGTATGAATTGTTTGTTGATGGAGATTAAAGACAGTGTCTCACATGCTAGACAATGCTCTATCACTAAGCTACATTCCCAGCCACTTCATCATTTTTTATTTTGAGAGGTCATATTAAGCTCCTTAGGCTGGACTTGAACTCCCTATGTAATCCAGTGTGATGGCAACTCTTGGTTGTCATCAACACTGCATCTGGAATAAACTATAATGCAGAAATGGAAGGCACACCTGTTAAGAGAATTCTGCTTGGTTTGAAGTGGGTAAATTCACTTCTAGCCTTGACATTTGAGTTGTAAAACATACACCTTTCATCTGGATCTTGAGGCAAGAAGATAGAAGTCTCTAATTCAGATCTTGATGTGGGAAGACACACCTTTAATCTGAACCACACCGTCTGCTGGAAGTCTATATAAAGACACAGGAAAAGGAAGCTTTTGCTCTTTGCCTCTTAGTCCTTGCCTTGTTAGCCTATCCATTCCTTCTCTGGCATTAGAACCTACTTCTTCAGGTCTCCATCATATACTGAAGACCAGCTGAGACATCCAGCCTTGTGGACTGAGCAGTTACTAAATTCTTGGACTTTCCACAGCCAGCCCTGGTTGGATTAGCTAGACTAAACTCTGTAAGTCATTCCTCATGTATACAGCGAGATTCATTCTGTAAGCTCTGTGGCTCTAAAGAACCTTGGCTAACACACCAGGGTAGTCTTACATTCTTAGTTATCTTTTCAGCCTTCCAGGTATCTGGGATTGCAAGCCTGAGTCACCACATATCTTCCTCAGTCGTAATTGTACTGGCCATAGCATTTCTTTGCTTTCCACTATGAGTTTCTTAGACTAACACAAAGTCCTTCTCTACATCCAACAGCAATAACCAGAATCAGAGCTAATAAACAATGATGGGGGGGTCAGGCGGGAGAAGATTCTTCAAAGAGCTCATAACAACGCACATTAAGACAGTTGGTTTCCAATATCTTCCAGACCCTTAAAATTCAAAGTATTTGGCCAAGTACAAATGTTTATTTTGACACTAATGTGATCTCACATAGCTTAGGGTGGCCCAAAACTCACTATGTAGCTGAGGATGACCTAGATTTTCTAATCCTTTTGACCCCACCTCCCAGTGTTACACACATATGTCACCACACATAGTTTCTGTGTTGTGGCGGACCAAATCCAGAGTCTCCAGCATGCTAGGTAAGCACTCTACCAACTGAGCTAATACCTACTCTTGAAAATGACCTTACAGCTTGTCTCTCCTTTGCCCATCTTCTTTAGCCTGCATGGGAGTGATAGTTCGGAGTGTATCACATACTCTGACAGCCAGGACCCCTCTGGGTGGCTATGGAACTTATCACCTATACTTGTAAAGTAAAAGCAAGCACTAAAAACACATAAAATATTCATTTTAAATGGTTATTACACAGTAATTATTTTTGCTATATATGGCAATAGTCTATTAAAGATTTTTGAAATGTATTTCTTTAAAAATGAAACAATCTATGCACATTAAAGACAATAAAGACTCATTTCTTTTGATTACCCGGACAAATATACATATTTATATACATCTATATGTATATATACCCAAATACACATATACCTCCCCCCACCCTGCACTCTCCCCTCTCTCTCTCACACACACAGAATCTTGGTGCAGATTCACATCCTTTTGTCAGTTTTTTAGCTTTATTTGTTCTACCAGTATATACTTCTAACATACTATTATCAATTTGTTTTTATATAAAATTGGCAATGTCGCTGGAGACCTTCATCCAGATCCTGGAAACCAAGCTGGGAGCAATGGGAAATTAAGAAAGGGGGATGTGTGCAGGGAGGGGAGCAATAGAGAAGAGAGCAGCGGGGTACAACTGATCTAAAGGGGAAATGGGGGAATGAGGGACTCTAAATGGGGGTTGGAATATAAATGCAGAAGGGGTAAAATAACAGCAGGAATGTCTGAAGAGTCATAAAGAATCATAATATTAATTACCTAAAAACCTACAATATTGTGTACAAATAAATGTATATAATTTAAATAAAATTTTTTCACCTAGGCTGACAATGATTCTTTCAAGAGCCAAAGACTATTTAACAAAAATCCCAATACCATACATGAGAAACTATTTTTTTGAGTTTTTTTCAGGATTGTCCAAGAGATTTTTCAAAACATTATATGCTATTGCTAATGGTCTAGGTTGCCTCCCAGAATTGGAAGATAAGTCCCTATTGCTGAAGATACTATGCACTTCAGAAATAGGGCCCAGAGGACCTGAACTGGATCTGACCTGAAAGTTTCCTCCCTGAGGACTAGCTTTCATAGGACAAGAAGGCACCATGCAAGTTTCAAAAGCAACCAACAGTTCTATCCAGCTATGCGGCCTACAGATCATAACAACAGCCAGCAGTATACTCCCAAGGGTGTAGTATTGGCTGCATACTTTGGTGGTAACCAAAAGCTCTCTATCTAGACTGAAGACCTGTTTGACAAGAGGAAAAATATGCCTGGTGCTGGAAACCTAGCCAACCACTCAAGGCTAGTGAAGTCATGGATCTTGGAGGAGAACCTACCACTGTCACGTTAATAAATCAGCAGTACCCCTAACTACACTGTAAATATGTGCACTTATACCCACAGCCTCACTCCTCATCAAGGAAACTTCGCTTTGCAACAGATGGAGACCATTAGAGGAAAACCACAGCTAATCAAAACACAGTTATGAATCCCAGTCCCAACTGATACATCTACAAAATCAACCAGACAAACAAACAAAACCCAACCAAAACATTTCTGTACCTAAAGCTCAGGGACCATTGTAAAAGACTGTAAGGGCTGTAAGAACAAGGGGTTTTCTGTAAAATTATGTTACCTAGAAATGGTAGAAACTACGCCCATGAGATCTCTCCAGTATGGCTGCTTAAACATGGCCTGAAGGAGGGCAACACCAATGTCCAGGCTAACATGGGACGGGAAAGCTCAGGCCTCAATCCTACACCAAAAAACTACAGGCAGCCAAAGAATGCCGAGAGACGGAGACATGGCTTTCTCAAGGAGGAGCATCCGAAGTGGTTAGCCAGTACCAAATGGTCAGCCCTGAAAACAGAAATACAGTTAACAAAGAACAACTATGGACTGAGTGGGTTGTATTTATGCACTTATGTATATGTACTTAAATACACACACAAACACACACAAAAGAACAACCACAAAGATCATGAGTTCGAACCAGGGGTCAGGGTGTATCAGAGGGTTTAGAGCAGTGGTTCTCAACCTTCCTAATGCTGTGATCCTTTAATACAGTTCCTCCTGTTGTGGTGACCCCCAACCATAAAATTATTTTGATTGCTACTTCATAACTATAATTTGGCTACTGTTATGAATCATAATATAAATATCTGTGTTTTTCTATGGTCTTAGGTGACCCCTGTGAAGGGGTTGGTCATTTGTTCCCCAAGAGGATCATGACTCACAGGTTGACAACCACTGATTTAGAAGCCAGAAGAGGAAGGGGGAATGATGTTTAATGGTATAATCTCAAAAAAATTAAAAATTAAAAATTAACTAAAAAAAGACAAACACGTAGCCTACAGCTGGGACCCAGTGGTGATGTGCTTGGATTAAGAGGTGACTACACCCCAATGGGCAATACAGAATGAAGAAATGACAGACCCAAGTACAGAAAAGCTCAGCTGGATGCATCATGACAACAGTGTACTTGGCATGTTCATTATACATTATAAAGGGAAATGGGAAAGGCAGCTAGTCTTAGTAGGGGTCTCAGCAGGGGCCCATGGTCATGCAGTCTCCCTGAGCAAGGAAATGGTCCATGTAGCTCTCCTGCAGCAGGTCACTGCTACATAGACATCACAGTTGCAGGCCCGGGGCAGCACATGCCATTCCCCTGGCCTTGAGACCCTTCAACATGGCTGTGCTCATGTCAAGAATGCAGTTTCACCAGGGCTACATTCTCTCCCTACAACTGTCCTCATTTCATATTTATCTTAAATAGTGTCTGTTAACTTGATGTCATCACTGATGAGTTTCTTCCTGCAGAATAGATCATAACAACTTTAATGAGAAGGCACTCTTTCTACAGGTTCTGAGGAACCTGGTAACCTCAGAGAAAATTCTATTTAATAGCATGTTCTGTTTATTTCAGTATTTATAATATGAAAGATATTTTGGGCAAAGTATTTTCATTTTGGATTCATGAAATTCATGGATTCAGAAAATCCTACCTTGACAAATATTTATACAAAACAAAATTTATTAGGCAAATTATCTCTTTTAATGACTTTTTAATGTTTTTCAAACTCAAGTACTATAGATTCAAAGTTCTTCTGTTACTAAACATAATGTAACACATTTAATAAAATATAGAGGTCCCCCTAATATTTCATTTTTGTGTCAAAATTTTCCAAAGAACAGTTTCAGAACTGTAGACTTAAATCTAGCAAATTCTTTTTGTTTAATATGCTCTGGTTTTCTCTTGTGTGTGTGTGTGTGTGTGTGTGTGTTTCTTTTAACACACACGTAAGAAAACATAAAAATATTTTTATTTTAAAAGGGGCTGTTGAGATAGCTCAGTGAGTAAAAGGTACTTGTCACCAAGCCTTGATAACCTGACTCTAAAATCTGGGACCCACATGGTAGAGAGAAATGGCTTCCACAAGAAGTCCTCTGACCCCTATGCATGCTCTGTTCCTCATACATAATAAATGTAAAAAGAATTATAATTATTGATAATTATAAGTGCATACTTTCCTGCATTCACAGTATGTGCACTCATCACTTGGGCAACCCCTAAATATTTGCATCCCACAGAAAGGAAATCAAAAAATAAAATAAATAATTCTAAAATAGGCCTTCCCCATCCAAGCCCCAAATCCAGGCCACCCCCAAATTATTTGCTGTATCTGTAGATATTTTGTACAAGTGGATCTTACCATGAGTAAGGTTGTTACTAGACTCTCACATAACATTTCTTCAAGGTTTACCCATATCACAACATACTTCATTCTCTTTTGATGATGGAATAGTAATCGATCAGATAATACAGTTTACTTACTGACCCTGGGCCATTTACATCTTTTAGTGACTGTGAAGTGTGTTGCATGCTTCCTGCACAAGCACTTGATGGTTCCTTTCAGCTCTTCCCAGTAACTGCCAAGTCAGTTGGTAACTGAGGAACCACTCAACTCTTTTCTACAGCAACTGCAGAGTTTTCCTACTCCCCCTGCTCTGTGTGAAGATTTCTAGTTTCTCCACACCTTCTAGCAGATGCTACTTACTGCGGCCATTGTCCTTGTCCCAATAGACGTGATGTTCCAGTTTACTGTTCTTAACACAGGGGCTGTAACTTAGTGCCTTCTCACTTCACACTTTATTTTCAATGTCTGCAATAAACCTGGAAATCAAAGCTGATGGAGGGAGAGAGGCCATTTCACTCTGTGAATATTTGATCATTCACAATTGATTTATATAAATTATTTGTTTGAGACAAATATGATCAATATTTTGCTAACTTGTTTTTGAATTCCTTTAGACAGTATTTTAGTGATTGATAAAACAATTCTTTAAAGGCTATGCATGTCTTAAAATCTTACTCTAGGGATTGGAGAGTTGGGTCAGAAGTTAAGGGCACTGTGTGCTCTTCTGGAGGACCTGGGTTTGGTTCCCAGCACCCACACTGTAGCTCAGAACCTTCTGTAACCCTAGTGACAGAGGACCAAATGCTCTCTTCTGGCTCCCGGGGACACCAGGCCCACATATGATACATGACATAAACACAGGCAAACTCTCATATAGACAAAATTATAATAATTTTTAATAAAAAGCATTATGAATTGAGGTTGTGTACCATATGGTGAGGAGAGCAGAAGAAGGCTTGCAAGACCCTCTCAGCCCCTTAGCAGGGTCACAGCTTCTGTTTCCTGCACACATTTTGCAGTTACCTAACCTGTGATTGCCACATTATGGGAACTGCTAAGTGAAGCCTGGCAGCTTGATGACCCAGCACAGGCTGTGGTGTGGTTGGCTGGAACTTCAATATTCCCATCAGGGAGACTGAAAGGAGCCAGCTGTCTCCAAATGCTTGTGTGTGAGCCTACTATTTTATTAGCCACCACCCTGCCTACTATCCCTGGAATGGAGGTGTGAGTTATGTCGAGTTTCGAAGGTCTTGGGGAAAAAATAGAGTCTCATTCATCATTAAATTTAAGTGAGAACTCTAGCTCTTGAGCCTCATACATGCCTAGTAGAGAGACCTCGGGAGAGCGCAAAGAACCAAATGAACAGCTATTGAGCCTGTGCCAGTTTTCTTCAATACAACCTTAGCTGCTTCCTTAAAAGTGGGGACTCCAGGACTCTTCCAGGCAAACCCTAATGTGATTTGATGGCCTCAAGTGCAGAAACCTGAACCCTGAATGACAGTTAAACTATGTAGACCAGTGTCTCAGCTTGAATGCTTTTACTATTGGACTTGGAGGGTTTATACAGTGCTGGAGAGTAGAGGTGAAGCCTCTGGGTACACAGACCCTTCAGGAGAGGAAGTAATCAGAGTTCTGTGACCTGTGCCACCTGCCACCAGTGGTGGAATTTCAGCGAGCCAGAAAGGGATTCAACAGAATCAAAACTCCTTAGGAGGGACTTTCTGGGTCGATTGCCACTTATGCACAGAATAGACCATGGGTCAGAGGTCAGAGGTCATTTTAGTAGGCCTTCTTCATACACACAGCACCTCCCTTACGTTCTCTCTCTGTTTCTGTCAGTCTGTCTCTTTCTGTGTGCTTGTGTTGTGTTCGTGTGTGTGTGTGTGTGTGTGTGTGTGTGTGTGTGTGTGTGAGCACACACACTTGAGAGAACATGTATGTGGGGGCAGCAAAGGTCAATGCTGGGTGTCTCTTCTATCACTCTCCATATTTGATTTGGTTGAACTGGCTAGCCAGGAGGCCCCAGGAATCCTCTGGTCTCGTCTTTTCAGGGCTGAGATTACAGATGTAATCTGTACAGACTCCATATGGAGTCTGGGGAACCAAATTTAGGCTCTCATGTTTGTGAAGTAGATTTTTACTTGTTGAGCCCCTCACCCTTACCACTTTACCTACTGAACCCCTGATGTAGGATGTCTTTATGTATGCTGTGAATATTATTCGTGAATAAAGGAACTGTTTCAACCCATGGCAATGCATCTTAGAAGTAGGCGGAAAATCCAAGCATAGATACAGGGGAAGGAGAGTGGAGTCCAGAGAGATGCGCCCAAGAAGCAAGATGTAAAGAAATAGGTGAGGGATCACTTGGCAGGACAGATTAAAGGAAATGGCTGAGTTAAGACGCAAGAGCTAGCTAGCAATGTGCCTGAACTATAGGCCAAGCAATATGTAATTAATATGTCTTTGAGTCATTTGGGGGGGGCTAAGCAGCAGTGGGCAGGGCAGGTCTTTACTGTCAGGCTAGGCTGGGCCATAAACTCATATTACAAGCCCCCCTTTTGCCACTTTACTTACTGAGTACCCCAACCCTTAGCACTTTACCTGCTGAGCCCCTACCCCTCACTCTTACCACTTTTTTTTTTCTTGATGCTCGGAGGAACATCACTTGATATTTATTTCACTTCTACGTTTTAAACTTCTTTGCTAAAACTGTGTTCAAATTTAAAGATGGTGTCATATTCTGAAACTGATGTGGAACTATAATGATATAGAACTCATTTTTTATGAGGTAGAATGTTTTTTAAATCATTCAAAAGGGAAGCTAGAAAAACTAAGTGGTTTTTCTTGAAGCAGGGCACTCAAAGTCTCAGAAAACAACACATTTACACTAGTGATGTCAATAAAAATACAAATGGTTACTGCTAATGACACAATGGTCCCCTTACCTGTGGGTTTTCCTTTGGCCTTCAGTTTATCATAGTCAACTATGCCCCGAAAATGTTAAATGGGAAACTCCAGAATTAAAAACATTCTTGTTTTAAATTGCATGCCATTGTTGTTGCAAGTGTGATGAAATCTCACACCATCCACCTTCCTCCTAGGCATGAGCATCTCTTTGCCCAGTGTATCCACGCTGTATATCCTACTCACCCATTAATCACATAGACCATCTTGGCTATCAGATCAGTTTGTTATAACCTGGTGCTTGGGTTTAAATAAACTTTATTTTGTTCAGTGGTATCCTGTTAGATTAGCAATGCTGGCCATTTCAACAGGCCAGAGAGAAGCTATAAAATGAAAATTTTATATACAAGTGAAAATTCTTGTCTGGATGAAAATAATCCAGTGCTGGTGTCTCTATGATTTATTTTACAGTTAAAAAAAAAAAGTCTTCTGCCTGCAGCATAGTAAGGAGAAAAGAAACCCATGCTAATTTTCCTGTTTTATTTCAAATTGCAAAAGTTATACTGTGATGTATGAGAAGTGCTCAGCTAAGCTCAAAGGCATTAAATTATGGAGTTGATATTATGCAGCTTTAGGCAGCCACTGAGGGACATGGAAAGTGCCCCCTGCCCAAGGACAAGGGGAACTAGATTGTTAGGAATTTACCATGCACCAATTTTTGTTCTGGATTAACTCATTTAATTTTTATAGTAAACCTATAAAGCAGACACTATAATGGGCAAGGCTCAAGGGAGATGTTAAAAGAGAAACTTTCAAATGGGCAGATAATAAACATCTGACAAATTCTTCTTGGCCATTAAGGCTCTCTGCTGGGATTCAGATTGGTATGTTTAGTTATAAAACCTGGGTTAATTATACTGCCCAATCTGGCTTCCCAGACAGACCAGGGAGGCAAAATATCCACCCAGGAAACAGGGGCCAATACAAGGCAGACAGGATAAAATGCTACACTGGATGCTGAGGGACCAGAACATCTGGTACAGATATAAAAACACTGGAATATGGCATAAGTGGAATAGCCTGGCAAAATCCTTGGTTTGCATTTTATCTCTGAGGTGACTGTTTGTCTGTGGTTATACCACGGCTCATTGATCTGGGCGCTCAGCAGTCGCTGGGGAGATGGAAAAAAGTCATGAATTCAGCCTTGATCCGCTCCTAAGATCCCCTGACCACTAAGTTTGGAGGAAGGCCTAGAAATCAGTCTTCTGTTCCCACAGGAACCAGAGGCAGACAGCAGCAGTGAGGATGCCTTCTTCTCCGTTGGGATCTGTCTTGGTCCTCTCAAAGACCTGTCGAGACTGTGATTTCCCACTCTCCCCATTAAAATGACTCAGACGTGCCTGTTGGTGACAGGTCTTCCTGGTTTATGTTGATACTCTCCACACGGTGGCTGACTTTGTCAGTGTTTCTTTGATTGTAACTTTAAAATTTGCCAAATCTGGGTCATGTGTCTATTCCTGACCAATCATTGTGTCTACACAGTGTGTGTGCATGTGTGAGTGTGTGTGTGTGTGGTGTGTGTGCATGTGTGAGTGTGGTGTGTGGTGTGTGTGCATGTGTGTATATGTATGTGTGGTGTGTGTGTACATTTGTGAGAGTGTGAGTGAGTGTGTATATGGTGTGTGTGGTGTGTAGTGTGTAGTGTGTGTGTGTGTGGTGTGTGTGCATGTGTGTATATGTATGTGTGGTATGTGTGTACATTTGTGAGAGTGTGAGTGAGTGTGTATATGGTGTGTGTGTGGTGTGTAGTGTATAGTGTGTGTGTGTGTGGTGTGTGTGCATGTGTGTATGTGTGTGTGGTGTGTGTGCATGTGTGTATATGTATGTGTGGTGTGTGTGTACATTTGTGAGAGTGTGAGTGAGTGTGTATATGGTGTGTGTGTGGTGTGTAGTGTATAGTGTGTGTGTGTGTGTGGTGTGTGTGCATGTGTGTATGTGTGTGTGGTGTGTGTGCATGTGTGTATATGTATGTGTGGTGTGTGTGTACATTTGTGAGAGTGTGAGTGAGTGTGTATATGGTGTGTGTGTGGTGTGTAGTGTGTAGTATGTGTGTGTGTGTGTGTGTGTGTGTGTGTGTGTGTGTGTGACCATGACTGACATATTAGTAGGACCCCAGGTGCAAGGTTCCCAAAGAAGGTCAAGCTAAGCAGACCCAGCTGTGGCTATAATACTTAAGGTTTTTCCATCTCAGTAATGCATTAGGACTTTATATCAGACACAGCAATGCATGCCGGAACAAAGTCAACATACACATTTCAGGGAGTTATACAAATGCTTCCTAGATACCAAAGTAAACATCTTTTGGAAAGTTACAGAAAATGTTTAAATGAATCCTAAAAGGGAAAGAATGAGATTTGTCTGGCTGGTAAAGTATCAAGCAGATAGGTCGGAAACCCTCAAAGGCTCTTACTTTCTCCGGTGTGTTTGCCTCCAGGCCTCCCCCCCCCCCCCCCCCAACAGGCTCTGCCTCAAGCCTCAAGCCTCAGCCCTTGCCAGGGTCGCCTGAGCCTCTGGGACCAAGTTAAGGGCTTTCATTCTTGGATCTTTCCTCCGCCTCTCAAGACCATTAAACTCACATTTTTTTTTTTCATGCTTATTTTCCAAAAGAACTAGAACTCTCCTCTCCCACAAAGCAAATAGAAAACTACACGCTCTAGGAAGGCTCTTCTACCCAATCTTTGTCCCTTTGTCATTACTAAATTATCCTGCTTTCAACAGCGGCTCACTTGTCTTTAATACTGCTCTGTTCCAGTAGCTCCCTGACCCCTCCAATAAATCTTCTTAGTCCTCCAGTTGGGTAACCCCTTTGCCAGCCTTGGAGACAAGTTGCTCATAGTTGTAGGCCAGGCATGGTCATTGACATTATAGCCAGCAGGATAGGGTTCAGGGCTTGGGAACCATTGAGTCCTGAGACATATGTGGGAAGTAGCCCTCAGGCAGGGCTGTAATAAGGTATTTACTGAGCTGAGACAGGTTGTAGACAAAGCTGGGCAAAGGTGTGGCCTGAGACGTTTCTGAGGTATTAATGTGTGTTTCCTTCTGTGTGTACTGCTCTTTCCTACTTGCACACAAGTAGCTGGGCTTATTGTAATTCTTTACCCCCATGAAACCTGAGCTCAAAATGGTCACATTTCAAGAGGCAAAGGATGCCATCCCACAAACCTCCAGCCTTTGGGCAAGTTCTTTTGAGGTCCCCAATAGACTCAGGGCCTGTCCAGAGGGCCAAGAAAGCATCCTGTAGGGCTCCAGAACAGCTGCCTGCCCCAGCCCAGGTCCCCAGTACTACAGAAGCTTGTAAGGACCTTTGTGGTTCAGCTAATGTCACCTTTGAACCTGCAGGATGACATAGCAGGTTCCCTACTGCTCCTAGGTCCTACAAGCAGCTTCTTCCGGTTTTGTGAGGAACATGAAGGAACTCTGATTCTGACTTATGAGAAACAGCTGCATTTCAGCCTGCTAGAAGGCCAGGATTATCTGTACATAGAATTGAAGATCACAGCTACAATAATCGCCCCTCCCAAGATGTCCCCATCCTAACCCCCAGTTCCTGTAAATGTGCTCGTTATGTGGTATATTAGTGGCTTTTTGGTCAGTGTGACAGAATTCATAGCAGCTAAAGGAAAGACAGGTTTATTTTGGCTCGGCTGCAGAGTTTCAGTTTGTCACAGCTGTGAGGCACAATGTCCAAATTCACAGTAGCGAGAACTTGTTCACTGAGAAGCAGAGAACAAGCTGGAAGCAAGGGTAGATATAACTGCCACAAGCCTGCCTCTAGTGACCTACTTCTACCAGCCCGGTTCCACCTTCTAAGAATTCTAACCCCCCCCCCAGCCTATGGCCCCTAGCACACCACCTGGGGAAGCACACCTGAGCCTGTGGAGGACATTCCAGAGTCCCCCTGTGACCCATGACAATGAGAGGCAAAGTTGCAGGTTGAAGCGAGGCTGCCTATCAGCTGATTCTGCTGGAGACTTGCTGGGTCAATGCAAACACAGGGCTCTTGTGGGCAAGGTGATGGGAAGGAGGGAAGAAATCCAGCCTCTGCAGCCAGAGGTGACAATGAAGGAATCTTTCCCACACCTCCTTAAGGAGCACAGCCCCACCACACTGAGCTTATAAAACTCCGGGCTGTAAGATAATAAATAACGTGCTTTAAGTTTTGCTAAGTTAGTGGCAGCCTGTTGCAGCAGTCTTGGGGGGTGATGACACCTCGACTCCCCCCTCTTTGTACTTTCTCCCATCCCTCGTTGCACTTCCTCAGGACTCTCTCTCCACTTAGTGGCTGTACTAATACTCAGTTCCATGGAGTTGCATTCTATAAATGGTCTGTGTGCTGGGTAGGTATAGAGTGCCGTAGGGTGTCAGGGGAGACTTGACTGGGACAGGGAGGGGGGATGAACACATTCCCTTGTCCCCTATCCCCAGGAGCGGTAAGTTATGGGGAGAGATGTGCATACTCACATGTGACTAACAGAGGCATGGGGCGGGCTGTGACAGGTGTGCCAGCAATCTAAACCAAATGCTATGAATATTGTGGGAAGAAGGATGCATATCCAGCTGGGGGAATCTGAATTACTCATTTTACTTGAGAACAAAGGCAGGTTGGAACTTCAGGGAGGATGAGACTGGCCTACACACTTTAGTGATCTCTACCTTGGCCAATATAGACATCCAGTGACTAACTCCATATTTCATGCAGAGCTCAGATTTTGTCTCAGAGTTCTTTCTATGTAGTGCTTCTGGACAAGCAACAGCAGTTGAATATATTTGGCACTTGTGGGAACAACCTAGTCCTTACTTCTGTGGTTAAGGTATTGATCACAACAAAATAGCATCAGACAAATCATGAAGAGAAGAAATATTTGAACTTGACAGCGCCTTTTCCTCCTCTGCGCAGCCTAGGGTGTTCTGACGGGTTTAATTGTACTCTCTAGACAGCCTAAATCATACAGTAGCTAGAATTTCCACATATACCACATCTGAGGCAATCCATCAAGGAAGAGCAATAGAGACTGAGACTGACCTTTCCAGGACAACAGAGTAAAGGTTTGAAGTTCATGTTCTAGAGATTAGTATCCAATGAAAGCAAGAAGGGACAAAGAGCTCATTTTTCAAAAGGTGAACTTCCAGAAGTTGATGTCCTTACTACCCAGGTATGCCTTGGGACAACAGTAAAGGAGTCTTAGGCCACAGCCAACAGGATAACAATCCAGTTTCTTAAATGTTCTACAGTGGAATGGGTGGTTGAGGAGATGATCGATGGATTCTAGTATACTCTGCTTTAGTTGCATATCCTTAATATTATAGTTATAAATTCATATGTCCTCACATTTTAAAAATAAGCAGAATATTGCATCAACTCTATTTGGCATTGTAATAAAAACCCACAACCAGACGTTGGGTAAAATTTGAAATATCAGAGAGATAGATAAACAAACCACTGCCCCTTTTCACCCAGCCAACTCCTCAGGCCTGTCTCCAGGAATCCTCTAACTCTAAACCCCTTGGTCCTCAGCTGAAAAGAGAAATGCAGGGTGATTCAGAATTCCTTTCTCTTCTCTCCCCATCCAACTGTGCTACTTCCCTTCCTAGAGCCAGGATTGAAGGTGTGTGCCACCACTTCTCGGCTCTGTTAGACCTTAACTCACAGAGATCCAGCAAGGTCTCTGCCTCCTGGGTGCTGGGATTAAAGCCTGGGTCACTACTTCCTGACTTTCATGGCGTGGCTCTGTGGGTGGCTCTGTCCTCTGACATTTCAGGCTATTTTTATTAAATATCATCATTGCGGAATGATATACTATTAAAACTAAACATTTCTCTTTTTATCCAGCCTCAATTCAAATCCCCAAAGGTAACCTTTGTGGTGTTTGTTTGTTTGTTTGTTTGTTTGCTTGTTTTGTGGTTGTTGTTTTTGAGACAGGATTTCTCTGTATAGCGCTGGCTGTCCTGGAACTCACTCTGTAGACCAGGCTGGCTTGGAACTTACAGAAATCCTCCTGCCTCTGCCTATCAAGTGCTGGGATTAAAGGCAAACTTTGTGTTTTTAAAAAAATACTCTTAGAAAATTTCTATGCACAGACTACATATGAATATCTGTTTATTGTTAAATGCCCCCTCCTTCTCCACATAAATTAGACTAGGATTGTGATTAATGACTGCCCAGAAATGGTCTCATTGCCAGGGCCTAATCTTCCCATGATGGCAAACAGAGAAGATGGCATTTCTTTCACCATTGGCTCTTGTCTCTCCCTTGTAGCCTCATTTGCTTAGGGACAGTGCTAATATCCAGAGATGAGATAGTGGCTAGCATCCATAAGTGATGTAAGTTATTGAGAATTTCTATACATCTCTACACGTTGAAGAGGTATCTCCAGAATTACTGTGGAAACTAACTTTATTTTAAAGAATTCTTCCTTGTGACCAACATAGTGAGATACATTTACTCACAAACTTGTGATCTCTGGTATGTGTTATGAATACTTCAATCTGGTTTTCATTCAAAAATGCCAAACTATTGTGTCTGGACAGCTCCTCTATGGAGTAAGGCACTTTTCTGTCTTGGCCTGGATCACTGACCCTGGAGGGTACCCTCTCGAGTGCACAGGGAAAATCCTCCTTACAGGGAAATTTACTTGTTACCATCATCCTCAAGACCCAGCTAAGAGCTCTGCCCTCTAAACATCACAAACGCTTTTCAGTTGGTAAGGTCTCCCGGCCTCTTCTTTGCCCTGCCCCATTCCAGCATGCATTTTACACAGAGTGGGTTTTCCACGGAACCAAATATGCTATGCTTATTGCCTGCTTAGAGCCATCCTTCTGTAGCTTTCCACGGTTTCCCCTTTCACGAGTCAGGGCTAAGCTGATCTATCCAGCACTTGGCCTTCTCCCCTGCCCCTCTGTGTGCATCAGATCAATCTCCTCACTGCCAAGCTGTCCTTCCTGGGCCCTGTTGAGGGATGGTGCCTGTCAATTGGAGTTCAGCATAACTCTTGCCTTTTAAATCTCTTCCCCATCATTAAACTGGCTATTTGCTTTGTTGATTCCATTTCTTGTTCATTTTTTTGCCTCACCACAGTGCCAGCCCCAGAATTCAAGGTCTCTTGTTTCATTCCTGGTTGTCTCATGTGTGCCCAGTCCTGAGACTGGCACAGAGCAGGCACTCAACAAATAGGGACGTGACTAAGGAAATTCTTATGGCCCCTTTTCTGTCACATTCTCTAGAGATAAGTTGTAGGGCTGGGGCAGCTTGCTGAGTGACTCTCTGATGTGATAATTTTGTTGTTCTGGTCAGAGGATAGTTTTTGAAAGCCTATGGCTGCTCCCACATTAACTGAAGCAGTTAACCCCCTCTGAGAAATCAAAGTGCAATAGGACCACAATTGTCTTCCTGAAGCCACTTTGAATCCTTGATACTCTGAGGCAATTGAGAGAGAGAGAGGGGTGGGGGAGAGAAGAGGCTGATAATTATCATATCCAAAGCAGCAGTTTAGGCTTCATAGTGTTGACACTGTTGCTACTAATTAAGAAATCTTGACATTACTCAAGACAGATGAAATTGAAATGGAATTTAAGAGACTTTAGATATCTGTAATAAGCTTAAAGATAAGTACTAAGAAACAGGTCCCTGATGGGATAGTTTGCCTTGGAAATATCAGGACCCTTCCAACAGATTTGTTCTCAAACATTCAATAAAACCTCATCGATGCTAAAGTAGTCATCTGCCCCTGCTTAAATGGGAAATTATTCACATCCCCCACATGCTTATTATATCGAGGGAGTCTAGACCCTTAAGATTTCACATGACTGGGCTGCACTTAAAAATCCTTACTGAACAGTCTGGAGAGATGGCTCAGTAATTAAGAGCATACCCCACTCTTGCAGAAGACTGGAGTTCAGTTCCCAGCATCCATGTTGGACAGAGTCACAGGTGAACAACTATCTGTAACTCCAGCTCCAGAGTCTTTGAAAGCCTCTCTCCCAAAGGCACCAGTACTCAACTGCACACACCCACACAAGGATTCAAAATAAAATAAATACTTGGTTTGTTCATTTGCTTGAGGCAGAGTCTCTCCACATAGCTTTGGCTGAACTGGAGGTCCTCTGACCTCCAACTCACAGAGATTCACCTGCCTCTGCTTCTTGAGTCCTGAAATTAAAGGCATGTGCCACCACACCTGGACAAAAATAAATCAAATCAAATAAAAAACAAAACAAAACAAAACAAAACAAAACAAAACAAGCAAAAACTTCCTTAAGAAGTAGTAATTAAGCAACTTATCAATCTATTTCCTATGGGAAAGCCAGGGCTGTTTCCCAAAATTGAGGTGTTACACCCTCCATTGGTCAGGCATCATTTCCTTGGGTATTTGTGATGCAACCAAAATTTGAGCTCTAAATAATTATTGACATCTATTTAAGTTAATAAAACAAAATAAAAACTTGTCATGTTAGTTAAAAAACCCAGTATGCTGAGGGGTCCTCTAGCTAACAGGGGGCTCCCTCTCCTGGGAGAGGCAGAGCAGGGAGGTGGCACCACCCTTAAACATGTTGGGGACAGACATAAAAACTGAGAAAGCCCTCAAGATGATTCTTGTTCCCTCTCTTCAGAGCCATGAGGTCCATTTCTGTCCCCAGCAGAAGATCACTAAAGTCATCATATGGATCGATTTATTAAATTAAGCAGTAGACATAACAAAATATGAAGCAGGGATTCCCAATGTAGGAAAGGAGAGACTTTCTGAGGACAGGCGCCCATGGAACTTTCTGGGCCTGAGCAAGTCTTCCCAAACTGGATAGTGGTGGTGATTGCTCAATTCTCCCGTTCTATAGACTCACCCATTCTAACTTCACCTGAATTTTATGGTATGTAAATTACACCTCATCAAAACTGCTAAGAAATAGATCAACCCAATCTGAGCTTGTAGACTGACACCCAGACGGAGCTTCCTTCCCTACCCCCTCCCAAATTGCCTGATAACCTTGAGGGATGGTGCTCTTCCACCCAGTTGCTCCTCCTTTGGTCTCTGCTACCTTTCATCTTCCTTGCCTACATTTTACCTACACTGACCACCTCTCCCTTTCTATTACCTCAGGAATCTATTTTTCTCTTGCCCTGACGCTGTCTAGCCCAGGCTGTCACTGTTCTTAGAGGCCATGGTTGCTTATTAAAGCGGCCCTGCCCTATCTTCCCAGTGCATGTTTCCTTCAACAGCTAGACTGCAACTCCTACCCACAGATTCCCATTTTCCTCAGAATCAAACTACTCAGCAGGGCAGCAACTTTCCTAGCCCTTTTCCTGTGCCTTGGCAAACCAGACACTAAGCCCAAACTGATCAACATAGCTTTCTCTATGCCTGGCAACAGATTTCCTTTCCACCCTTGTGCCTACTACATCTCTCTGCCTACAAGCACCGTGGCTGACACAGGTAGGGGTTTGTCTGTTTGTTTTAGAAGCTTATCTCTGTTCATACTATAGTCATAGGCTCCCTTCCTTAGCCTCCCTTATGCAGTAAGTTTTGACGATGAGTAGCGTGGCGGATGAGAAACTTGTTGAAAAGGGCAAAAGCAAGCAAACAGACAGACAGTCGGTCAGACAAAAAAGCTGGCAAGTGGTGCACACCTTTAATTCCTGGTAGAAGCAGACAGATCTCTGAGTTCGATGCCAGCCTGGTCTACAGAGCAAATTCTGGAACTGCAGAGGCTATGCAGAGAAACCTTGTCTAAGAAAACCAAAAAAGAAAAGAAAAAGGCTTTCTTTTCTTCCATCTTTATGCTCCCTGGAATGAAGTTGTTGTATCTGGAGCTCCTGTGTCTGTTTTGGATCAAGAGGTAACATGGGGCAGGAGCCATGCCCAGGGGTGCAAGGATGGATAGTGGCTTTAGCTAGCAGCCACTCTATCACTTCTAGACTTTATGTAACAGGAAAATGTTAGCTTCTGTTCTGCTTCTCATTACTGTAGACATGTATGGATTTATGTAAAGAGTAATTCCCAGGGACATTTGGCCTCTGTGGCCTCCTCTTCACTTCCTCTAGCCCCTGTTTATCCTGTTACACTCTGAGAAGGAGCCACCAACTCTGGGAGGCCAGGATTGTAGTAGTTGTTTATTCTTTTGTGGGGCCCACCACCCAGCTTCCAAATAAATCACACACAGAGGCTTCTTCTTAATTATAAATGCTCAGCCTTATCTTGGCTTGTTTCTTGCCAACTTTCCTTAAATTATCCCATCGTCCTTTTGCCTCTGGACTTCTGCCTTTTTCTGCTTCTGTAAATCTTACCTTTTCTCTTACTCCCTGCCTGGCTCTAAAGCTGGATGTCTGGCCCCTGCATCCTCCTCCTCCTTCTCTTGCTCCTTCTTGTTCCTCCTGTTTATCTGCCCGCCAGCCCTGTCTGTTTCCCTCTCCTGCTCTGCTAATTGCCATTCAGTTCTTTATTAAACCATGAGGTGTTTTAGACAGGCACAGTAAGGCAGCTTCACAGAGTTAAACAAATGCATCATAAACACAAATAGCATCTTAAAATAATATTCTACTACAGCATGTCAGATGCCCATCCTCTGGTTTCTATAGTCCTTGGTTCTTCTTTCCATGATGCACTGTCAAAAATCATGTGTATTTTGCCACCATCATCTGATTTCCCGTGGGAAAAGGTATTCCCTTTGTTTTCTTTGTATACCCAGTACCAGGCATCAATGTGTTTTCTGGACCAGAACATGAGTTTATGATCCAAGAGCTTAGTCCAAAAGAAAACAGACATGTTGTATGATATTTTGATTGCATTCTGACAATAAAGTTTGCTTTGAATCAGAGGGTGGAGCTGGCTACCAGCTAACCAAAATTAACCATGGAGGTTTTGGAGGACTAAAGATAGATAGAGAGACAGGAAGTAGTAGAGTAGGGTTTAGAGAAAGTCTCAGCCCTTTGCTGCTTCTCTGATCATTCAGGTTCTTACCCTGATATCTGACTCCCGAGTTTTTAATTGATAAAGATTAATTAGATAAATCATCACAGTTGTGCTGCCCTTTGAAGAAGAGCCTGCCAAGCAAGCTCCAGTTTTACATCAACCCCACTTCCTGTTGTACCTGTAAATGACAGGTTTGTATCTATCACGTGCACTAATAACCAGTACAGGAACAATACAAGTTTCCTTTGCAAGATCAAGGAACATGAGATGGTAAAATTGGTTAAAATCTCCCTACCAAAGCAACTAGGAACACAATAACAAGTTACTGACAAGGAAGGAAAGTATCAAGAAGACGACAGCAACTTGAGGGAACAGAGGGAAGAAATTAATGTCTAGAATAGGAAGTGCATTGATTTGAAATGGAGTCCGTCCGGTAACAGATGGCACCCACCTGCAGACTCATTAGGTACACCTGGCTCAATGCACCCAGATGGCTTTTAAAACCACAGATTGAGGTTTCATGACACAACAAGCCATGAGACCCAGAGTGGAAATTCAAGATCTTAAAGGCCACATGAACGTAAGAGTCGGGGAGGGGGTTGAAAATGAGACCAATTATGAAATGAGCCAAAAGCTGAATCAGAGCCTTGTTGGAAGGGGGTGTGTGGAAAGGCCAGCACTTCGCACAGCAGAAAGCAGCAGCTCTGAACTTGTTTGACGCATCACCAAAGTGATTTCAAAGCCACAGACATCACCGTGGTGTTTACCACGAAGGTGATCTCATTTGGAAGTGTCTGTTGAAACCCTTACTTGCAGTGACATTACGTGGGAAGGAAGTGTTCTTCCTGCACAATTTCAGCGTCAACGTCCAGAGCATGGGTTAACACTTAATGTACCTAAAGTCAGATGAAATCTGCCGGTGTGGTACACAGTGACAAACAGAACCCCCAGGAGGCCATTAGCAACTCAGCATCAAATTTCATGTAGGGGATAGCAAGGCCTGGTACAGTTCTCCAGCATTGTTCACATTTCCAATGGACTAAATTATTTCACATTTCATTTTCTCCCCCATCTCTTTCCCGCCTTTGATTTTCCAAATAGGAGAGAGAAAAATATTGCAAAGGCCCCTCTCTCCAGATGACACAGGAGAAGCTCTGTGGGGGGGAATATGGCCTGTTCAGGTACTTCAAAGGGACAATAATCCAGGCTGAAGCCTTTTTACTACTTGAGAATTTTGTACATTATATTTTATCATGTTCTTTCCTGTCTCCCAACTCCTCTTAGAACCCCCTCTCCCCCCAACCAACAAAAGCAGGTTGAAGTTTAACAGTCATAGCATAGCTCCTAAGCTATCTGTGGTTTGCTCAACACCCGTTCTAGGCTCTACTGAAAACTCCAGTTTTTGAAACCAAGAGAGATGGAGGGCAGTGGAGAAGAAGTTTAGAATAGAAATATCACCAAAACAAAGAAGCAACATCTAGAGTCTTTCTGGGATATTGCTGTTACTACACTAAGGTTCTTCAGGGGCCAAAAAATCAACATATTTTGCCTTCTAAGGAGGAAAAATACTTAGAAATTAGGGAAAGCTAGAAGATTTGTGTTAAGTTTGGGTTTGATGGCTACAATAAAGTCCACAACCACAAGCAACTTGTGAGGGGAGAGGATTACTTTCACCTTACAGTTTATGAAGGAAAGACAGGGCAGGAACTGAAGCAGAAACTGGTTACTGACTTGCCTACCATGGTTTACTCACTTTGCTGTCTTATACAACCTAGGACCGCAGTGGGCTGGGCCCTTTCACACCAACCATTAGTGGAGAAGAGGCATTACAGAGTCGCCTACTCGATTTCCCTCATGTATATAGATACATGTGCCTGAAAGTGTGTGTTTCTGTTTTTTTTTTTTTTTTTTTTTTTTAAGACAGACTCTCACTCTGTAGCCCTGGCTTCTTTAACCTCACTGTGTAACGTAGGCTAGCCTCAAACTCCTCAAATTCTTCCTGCCTCTATTTACCCAGTGCTGAAATTAAAGGTGAGTGTGTGTGTATGTGCCTATGTGTGCGTGCCTGTGTATGCATGTTTGTGTGTGTGTATATGTGTGTGCCTATGGGTGTGTGCCTGTGTGTGTGTGTCTGTGTATATGTGTGTGCCTATGTATGTGTGCCTGTGTATGTGTGTGCCTATGTGTGTGAGTGTATGCCTGTCTGTGCATGCCTGTGTATGTGTGTGCCTGTGTGTGTGCCTCTGTGTGTGTGTGCCTGTGTATGTGGTGTGCCTGTTTGTGTCTGTGTATGTGTGCCTGTGTGAGTGTGTGTGTGTGCGTGCCTATGTGTGTGAGCCTGTGTGTGCCTTTGTGTGTGTGTGCATGTGCCTGTGTGTGTATGAGTGTGCATGTTCTTGTATCTGTGTGTGTCTGTGTGCCTGTGTGTGTGCGTGAGTGTGTGTCCATGGAGACCAGAAATGTCAGATCCTTCTGGAGCTGGCATAACAGGAAGGTGTGAGCCACCTGATGTGGGTGTTGAAAACCAAACTTGAGCCTTCTGCAAGAGCTTAACTGGTGAGCAATATCTCCAGCCCTGGTCAGCTATATTCTAAAAAGAATATCTTCTACACAATAGGGCAGTGAAAAGCTCTTATTATAAGACCTAGGAAGGGTAGGTTCAGCAGTATAGCTCTTGCCTGGCATGTGGAAGGGTCTAGGTTTCACCTTAGCACTGTCAAAAAGGCTCCTTCCCTCTTGCTCAGTTAGTGTCTATGGCTACTGATAAGGAACTGTGTTTTTCAAATGAGCTAAAAAGGATTTAATATAATATTAAAAGAGATAAATAGGCTTGCCTTGATTTGATATCTATGTCCTTATAACATAAAACTATGTGAAAACATCAGCTACCACTCATATCCAATTAAATTTTTTTCACTTTATATATTCATTGTATATGGTACTATGTTACATAAGGACTTTTAGATAAGTATATACTGTACATTAGTACATTTTATTCCTATATCCCTCTTCCCACCCCTTCTCCTTCCTACTCTTTCTAAATACGTACAATTTTTATGAGCTTATTTTTTCTATCTATCTATCTATCTATCTATCTATCATCTATCACCTATCTATCTATCTATCCACCCACCTGTCATGTGTGCATGAGTGTATGTGTTACTGTGAGTAAAGACAGGTGGAAAAGGTAACTTTCAGAAGTCGGTTCTCTCACTTCACCATATGGGATCAAACTCAGGTCAGGCTTAGCAGCAAGGGCCTTGTTCACTGAGCCATGTTGACAGTCCCTTTACACAACCAGTTTTAAGAAGCAAAACTTGAAAGCTGTGTGGGTTTGTGTGTGTGTCTGTGTGCATGTGTGTGTATGTGTGTGTGTATGAGTGTGTGTGTGTTAGATGAGAATTGGTACGGTAGTCTTTGTATTTTCTTCTTTGCAGCATGATAGCTCAAATCCTATTAAAATATTAAGAATTCCACACTTGGAATTAAAGAAAATAACCTGAGGGTTGATACAGGTCAATAGTAGAGTGTTTGCCATGCACACACTAGGCCCTGGGATCCATCCCAGCATCACAAAAACTAAATTTATCTGGATTGTGTAGTAAGAAGTTTCTGGCTCGGACTAGCTCCAAGGTCTGGATTTTTCCACAGCTACTTAGCTCTGCCTAGCTCTGAGGTCCAGACCCAAAGTCCCAAAGAAACACACAGAAGCTTATATTAATTATAAACTGTTCAGCCTATGGCTCAGACTTTTTGCTAGCTCTCGCATCTCAACTTAACCCATTTTCATTAATCTGTCTTGCCATGTGGCCTGTGGCTTAGCTGAATTCCTTTACATCTTCCTCCTTGGCAACAGCTCACAGTGTCTCTGTCTGACTCCACCCTTTTCCTCCCTTTATCTATGCTCAGATCTCTGGCCTGCTTCTAAAATGCCTTGCCATATGCTAAAACAGTTCCTTTATTATCCAATGATAATCACAGTATATAGAAAGACATCTCACACCAGGATTGGAAGTTAGGGGTCCAGGATGGGAAATGTAGCTCAGCTGATAGAGTCCTTGTCTATCATACACAAAATCTTAGGCTCCATCCCTTGCACAACACTAAAGCAGGGAAAATCACACAGTCCTATAATCCCAACCCAGCACTCTGGAAGCAGAAAGATCAAATTCATTATTGGGTAGCCTGGCATAGTGGTGTGCCTTTATTCCAAGCATTTTGGAGGCAGAAGCAGACAGATCTCGGAGTTACAGGCCAGCCAGTTTTACATAGAGAAACCCTGTCTTGAAAAAGAGGGGAAAAAATCATCATAGGCTATGTAGCAAACTGTATATGTGTATGTAGCAAAGGCTGTAGCCAGACTGGGCTGCAGGAGACCTTACCTAAACAAATTATCAAAGCCAAAGTTCTGGCGATAGCAGGACACTTGAGTAAACCCAACTTGAACTGCATTTGCAGACTGCGGCAGCAAAGCAAACTTTGAGCCCTAGTTCACAGGTCAGAAATCTGAGAAAAGTTATGATGTCACAGCTTTTTCAGCGGCAGAGCTAGAGCCTGAGTCCTAGCAAGGGTCACACCCGCTCTCCTGGATGCTGGTCCTCTCAGCTCCGCTCTCAGGCCTACATACCGTACTGTCCTTTGCTCCACTCCTCTTCTGTGAGGTTGGTACCCAGCCAGTCTCTGCAGACACCTGCTGCTACTGTGAAAGATTCTATTTCCATGTTCCCAGAGTGAGCTTAAGTTGCAGTGCAGCTCCGGAAAAGGGCTTTCATCTAGCACAAGGACAGATGTTATCATTTATAACAAATGTGTTTGTGTTTGTCATCCTGTGCCTTTGACATGCCAGATACTCCTTGAGAGGAGGTTGGCCTTCTGGCTTCTTGATTATGCTATTATGTTGGTTGGTAAATGTTTATTTCTATGTATTTATTTTCCTGACACAGGGTCTCGTGTATTCCTGGCTGGCCTGGAATGCCTTTGTAGCTGAACAGGATCTTGAATTTCTGATCCTCACAATTTCACCTCCTGAGAGCTAGGATTACAGATGTATGCCAGGTCATGAAGTGCTGTGGATGTAAGCCAGGGCCTTGAGCAATCCATGTAAGAACTCTACCAACTGAGTCACAACCCCAGTCCTGACAAGTCCCTCTCCCCATCCCCACAGGGTCTCATTATGTAGCCGTGGCTGTCCTGGAACTCCATGTGTAGATCAGGCTGGCCTCAAACTCACAGGGATCCTCCTGCCTCTGCTTCCCAAGTGCTAGGTTTACAGGGCTGTGCTACTATGCCCAGCTTGATAAACTTGTTTGTTTGTTTAATGAAGGAAACTAGTAGAGTCTGGGGGTGGGGGCAAGTACAGGCTTGTACTCTCAGCATCCAAATAGCTGAGGGAGGAGGATTGCTGGAAGATTGAGGCTAGCCTGTGCTAGAGTAGGACTTTGTCTCAAAGAGAAATGAACAACAAAAATTAAACATCAGCATCATAGCTTAGTGGCTTGTAGAAAAACTGTTTCTGGGCCCCATCTCAACTCCTGTGAGCATGGACCTGCCTTTCAGAGTTTGAACATCTCCCTCCACAAAGCCATTCTGTTAGCATGCAGAGAAACGTAGGGATGCCAATCCCTGATTCTGTCCTTGAGACGCCTGTGAACCAAGCGTTCCTAAATGCCTCCTGGGAACCAAAGCTGTGACAGAAACACCTTAGTTTAATAATAGAATGCCACTTTTAGGTGGCCTCGTGCTTCGGGGTGCCATCTCCAGGTCAAAGGAGGACTGGAGAGAACCGGGCTCTTTGGTGGACTTGGGTAGGCCAAGGCCAGGAAAGGAGGAGGTCCTACACCCCATCTGTTTGCAAATGTCCTGCAGTGCTGAAATTGCGCATAGAACCAGAGTCAAGACCAAGTTTATATAATTCGTGAGTCCAAAGAAACTTCCTAAGTCCTTAGGTTGCGGGAGGGGGGGGGGCAGAGTGTCTGGCCTCGGGTGGGGAGCTGAGAGAGGAGAGTACCATCAGAGCTTTCACGGGAGGCTTCTCTGTTCACTGTGGGTGCCTGCCATGTGACAGGTTGGATGACTGAATTGGCTGGGGTGTGGTTATGGTAGAGCTGAGGGAGCACGGCTAATTATTTCAGAGTCACCCCCAGTGACGCCTGATACTAGGCTGAGCAAGAAGAGGAAATGGTGGAGGCAAATGGTGAGTTCCGGCCTCTGCTGATTTGGGGTCGAATTGGAGTTTAGCCTAAGTCAAGAAACCCCACTGCCAAGGTGTTAAAAACAAAACCTTAGAGTTTTCTACGCTGGAAGCAGGAGAATCACAGAGAAAAAGCCCACTGAAGCCATGTTTCAGATTTTTGGACTGTTTTGGGAAGCTGCATAAAGCCATCCTGGGGTGGGGTTTCCTCTAGGGCCTGAAATCTCTGGTTTATTTCACAGTGTCTCTCAAGCCCCGTCTCTCTGACGCTGAGTATTAGTAAGGCAGGGGCTGGACTGGAAATATAGCTCAGTGGTAGAACACTTGCTCAGTCTGTGTAAGGCCTTGAGTTATATTCCCAGCCTGGAGAAAGCTAAGTCCCCAGGAATACAGGTGTAAGAGAGTCAGGTATGTTGGCTACAGAGGTGAGCCCTATAAATCTTTGCAAGGACTTTGCAAAGACATTCTCTTTGCCCTGTCATTAATTAATAGAGAACAGATTTTTAAATTCTAGACCTAGGTAGGGACTTGGGGATGGCCATTAGCATAGTGCTTGGGCCTGAGTTCCATCTCCAGCAGACATACAAAAGTGGAGTGCAGCTGTAATCCAAACACTGGGTAGGTGAAGACAGAAAGACCCATGGGGATCTCTGGCCAACCAGTCCAGCCAAATCAGTGGCCCCCAGATTCAATGAAAGAACCTATGCCTCCACAGATAAAGTGGAGAGTGATTGAAGAAGACATGTGACTTCAGGTCCTGGTCTCCACATGCACATTTGAATGCACACAAATTATATATTGGACCCAGAGAAAATTAACTAGGTAACAGTACACTCCTGACTGTATGGGGTGATCCAGAGCATTGGAAGCATACTCTGGCTATAGGCGACTTATTTATTAATAGAAAGAAGAAGGCATATGCCTTTTATCCCAGCATGCAGAAAGCAGAGGTAGGGGAATCTCTGTGAGTTCCAGGTCAGACAGTACCATATAGTAATATCTTGGGGAGGGGGCACATGGGACATGGACAATGGATGCCAACACAGATACTGAGTGTGGTACAGCCCTTGCTTAACATGCACAAGATCCTTGGTTCCATCCCCAGTACACATATAGGATAGAGTTGGGAGGTAGAGAGAGGGAAAAACAATGTCTTTCTTTAATAATTAAAACAAGCAACTATCCACCAGACAACTTGTTGCTTTCCTTGGCAACAGTTAACTCCACAAGCAATTTCCTCAGGACTAAACAAACAGATGAAGAAGGGTGGCAGGCTGGGAGGGGGGCAGATTGGGGCTTCAGTGAGTGGAATACTGGCTCTATTTACTTTAGAGGCTTGTTAAGACACATTCACCAAGAGATGAAAAGGTTTTCTGTTGGGACAATCCCAAAATGACTTTGTTTGATTCGATTAAGTAAGACCTCATGAAAGAAAAATCCAGCTTGGAGACAGGCATCGTCTCACCAGGTGAGTTGTAAATACTTTCTGACCAGGCTTAAGAGGCAAAGCTCTTGAAAATTTAATCTATTTAAAAAATGCATATCCTTGCCACAGATTGCTTTGAAGAAGATGGCTGCGCTGATTGCATGCTGAGATAATTATTCTGTATCACTACTTTGGAGCTTCTGATAAATACTACAATGTCAGTCTTTGTTAATGATTTGGGAGGAGAAGGAGAAAATCTCACACAGTGGAGGTCAGGGTGCTTTTATTTCTTCTGTCTGCTTCTCTTGAACTGGAGGTATGGGAACCTATGGAGGCTTGGTCACTGTACTCTGCTGTGAGTTAACCTCTGGTTACTGTTGGGTCTCCAGTCTCCACAGAACAGTAGGGGTGGAGATGTACAGACCAGGCCTATGACAGCAGTGCGCTGCTCCCACTTGCCTTTCTTAAGAACTGGTCTCTGTGCTATCCCCGGGGGTCCAGGGAAAAGGCTGGGGAAAAACCACCTATGAAAGAGTTGTGCTAGCCTGCTGCCCAGCACTAATGGTAGGGTGGAGCCTGACCCTGTCCCTGGCAGTTCAGGGCTCATCAGTTGGGAGTCCTGCCCCTCACCACACCCTTTGAATGCAGGCGGCTCAGCCTTGCGCAGTGCATTATTAATCCTTTTATGGGTTCGATTTTTAATGTTTTAATGAGTACTTGTTAGAAGTCAATTGTATGCTAAGCATTGATTTGATATCAGAGTTAGAAAGTGAGAAAAAATAGACAAATCCAATAGTGAGCAATGTACTGCTAATGTAGGTTATAAAATAAATGAATAAGCTAATGCTTAGAAATTGGTTAGTGATTGTGAGGGTCATTTTATATTTGATTGTTAGTGTGAGCTGTTTGTCTATTTGCTTGTTTGTTTGTGGGTGGGCTTGAGAAATATCTTCATTTAGCAATCCAAGCCGGCCTAGAAATCATTATGTAGTTCAGGCTGGCTCAAACTCACAGCAATCCCCTGCCTCTGCCTTCTAAGTACTGCGATTACAGGTGTGAGGTACCATCCCTGACTGAAGGTGGACCTCTTTGACGAGGTAGCTGGAGGAAGAGTTATCTCAAGAGTCAGAGACAGAAAACACAGAAAAGAACAGTGAGATCAAAGGGCTTGAGGCCGACCCGGATGTGGCATCCTGAGACTCTGACCCAAGAGGCTGAGCCAGTATGTGGCCGATGCACTTCACAAGAAGCATGTCCTGGGGACTTGCGGGGTGGCCTCTGCACTTGTAATTTTTGGCTGACAGGACAGTTGGACTCACAGGTGTGCAGACCAGGGTTTTTGAACCTCTCAGCTGCTGCTTTTTACACCAGCAGCATTTGCAGTGAAGAAAAGGCAGGCGGCATCTTGTGGGCAATTGTAGTTACGGTAAGAGAAGTGTGAGAAAGGCATTCATCAGAATGGTCAAGAAAATCAGGAGGGCCTGCCTGGTGCTGATCACAGGGCCTCTCACTGGTGTTCTGACCACCGATAAATTATTCTACATACTCTCTACCTCAGCTCTTCCACGGTGACACACTGTCTTATCCTATAGGGCAAAAGCAATTTCATGCTAACTATGTCATCAGAATAGTTTATAGAATTTAGCAATTTATCGAAAACATGCAATAAAGATTGTTTTCTTGACCTTTTAAAAAGAATATGAATAGGGTTCAATATATGAATACACTCAGTATTTAGAAACATATTCAAGCAGCACATTAATAAATTTGTCATAAATACTAATTTTTTATATTTCAATAATTTTAATTTAGTAGAGTAGAGAGGAGTGTTAGGAAATAATCCTTTCTCTAAATGATTGAGTTGGTTTGGCAAAAGTCACAAAATGAAATTAATAACAAAAATAGCTGGGAAAGAAATGCTAACTGAAAATCTCCTTGAACTGAATGTTTATTTATCTTGCCAGAAATAAGTAAACAAATATAACTGTGAAAAAGAAGGGGAATATCCCAGTGTCATTACTCTTATCATTTTATATGTAGTGAGTATTAAGTATTGATTTTTTAAAAAATTATGGTCTTAATAATATAGCCTCAATGTTGATTAACTAAATAAATTTTAATAAAATAATAATCTTTAAGAGGTACAATTTAGGCACCTATCATTGTCATAGTGACTTATTTTGTTTTAAATTTAAATTTTGAAATCCCTTCAGTGTGAAAGTCAGTAACATGTTGTGAGATATTTGATTGCCCTGTGAAACTCCTAGAATGTGTTCATAAAATTAGCCTTGAACCAGGGGAGAGAGCCAGTGACTAGTTGACTTGTACTAGTCATAGAGAGTATGGAGAACCCAGGAAGATGGATAGACGGACACAGAAGAAGGAGTAGTATAGGCGGAGTTATACTTACAAGGCACCAGTCCAAGATTGATATTTATTAAAATATAAACCAACACTCACGATACAGGTAACAGCTTATAGCAGAGCCTGAACAGAGACTGGAGTCTGGAACGATGGACGATGGATTCCAAACGGGTCTCTCCAGCAGCCAGGAACTAGGCAAACTGGCTTTCTGGGTCCCAGCAACCCCTTATCAATGGGGTTGGCCACGCCCCCTTCAGGGGCCGGGACCCTGGGTAAGCATCCTCGGATCTTATCAGCTGACACCTGAATCCCACCACAGAGTAGGGAGGGACTTAGAGATTCAAAGTCCATTTTGGTTTGGGACAAATGAAGAGATACTTTTTTTACTGGGTCTCTGGCCAAAAAGGAAGGTCAGCTGGTTGCTTCTCAGCTTCTCTGATCTAGCAGGTTTTCACCTCATCTGACCCTGGAGTCTTTAGGAGTAGAGCAACTTAGATAAAAACAACAGTAACATATTTCATGTATGAACTAAATCCTGTTCCCACCACAGGAAACCTTCAATCGCTTACTGCCTCTCTGCTCAAAGTTTAACACACAAATCAAAAGTCATGTGATCACGTAGAATGGGAACACTGAAGCTCTCTTCTCACTACACAGATTGCTACTGATATTTGCTTTGGGTGAACATTTTAAAAAGCAGATGAGCGTGGTAGCATGGAGCTATTCTAAACCAAAGCACTGGAAACCTCAGACAGAACCCCACAGCAGAAGGGTCTTGTGGGACCAGAGGGAACTGGGAATTGTCTGAACTAACTTCCACATAGAATAGCATTGTTTTGTTAAAGGATTAGTGATACCACGTCAAAATTTGATGCTTGTGTATATGGACGCACCCAGTTTACAATGAGGTGACAGCTGGACAGTTGGTTGTGTCTTTCACCAAGCCTACCAGACACTACAGCTTAGCATCACAGCAGAGTGTAACATCATTTGCTTACCTCCATTAGCATGAGACTCACCGCTGCCATCCAGCATCCAGAAGAGAAACAGAAGACAAGACCCCAAATTCTAAACCCAGTTCCAGTGCATGTGTGAAGTTCTTTGTTATGAGCCACATGGGACATGAGGTAAAAGAAGTAGCCAGATGGGAGGGGAAGACCATTCATTCCCTGCTGACAAGGTCCTAGTCAGCACCAGGCATATGGGAAACATAGACAAGAAATTAGCAGGATCTGCTTGGCTTGAGCATAGACTGAGATGGCGTGAGACAGTGTGCAATCAAAGCCACTACAAAAGGTGCTTTGCCGGGAACTAGCGGATTCCACAGAACCTTCCGTACAGTGCTTGCTGAGGACACAAAGAAGGAAAACCATCTGTGTTTCACCTCTCTTTGAACATCGTAGCACGTTACTTAAAAAAAATTAATATATGTCAAAAATATGGAGGCCATATATGTGTGCTCCCACAGATAGGATGTGATCTAATTATTGCTCTATCTGTGTATATGTAGATGTATGTGTGTATTTGAGTATGGAGGCCAGTGGGACAGCCTTGGGTGATCCTCCTCGGGACCTTCATCTTTGTTTGACTAGGTTGACAGGCTTGTAAGCTCTAAGGACCTGTCTGTGTCTGCTTCCCCAGCTCCAGCTTTTTACATCAACACTGGGGACCAAACTCCAAACCTTACACTTATACAAGAAGCATTTTACCCACCGAGCTATTCCTCCAGTCCACATTTGAACTTATATATGGAGCAAGCAGTTGAAATCATTCATAGCTTGAAACACCAGCTCCAGACTTGGGATTTCTTGTTGATAATCTGACTTAGTGTAGGATGGGACTTAGTTCAGGGTAAATGACATTTTAGAGAAGTTTTGTTTTTTATCTGAGTGTCTTCCTATTAGCTTTTTCAGATTTGTTTTTACTTACTTCTCAGTTTACCAGGGAGAATTAAAAAAAAAAATCTTTGTACCCGTTACAGGGGAGCTGGACCCAGACCCAATGTCTGTCTTTGTCTCATTTATGGCCACTCTGTCCCATTTCATGTATCTATAGATTAATTTCCTGTGTATCTTGGCAGTGCATGCCAATGTGAAGGTGCCACATTAATATACTTTCCTTGAAGAAAAGACTGCATAGTTCCAAAACTGGCTTTCCTACTTACTGCACTGTGATATATATAGAGACTCCAGCTCATTTTTCCTTAAGTTGCACAGTGGTGCGTGGTTTATTCAAAACTCATTTTCATTTTACCTTTTCCTCTTCCAGTAATCATACAATAATGAGTCTTGGTCACAAGATTTCTATCTCAGAGCAGCAGTAGTTAGAATTCCAGAGCTGGAAATGCTGAAAAAGGTAGTGAGTTAGTGGTGGTGTTACATTTGAGGGATGCTTGTCTTAAATGGGGCTTTATTGCTGTGAAGAGACACAATGACCACGGTAACTCTTATAAAGGAAAGAAAACATTTAATTGGGACTGACTTACAGTTTCAGAGGTTTAGTCCACTGTCATCATGATGGGAAACATGGCCATGCATGGACAGACGTGGTGCCGGAGAAGGAGCTAAAGGTTCTACCTCTTGATCTGCAGGTAGCAGAAGGAAGGAGACTATGTGCCATATGGCCATAGCTTGAGCATATAAGTCCTCAAAGCCCACCTCCACAGTGACGCACTTCCTCTAACAAGGCCATACCTACTTCCACAAGGCCACCCCTCCTAATAGTGACATACCCTATGTGCCAAGCATTCAAACACATGAGTCTAAGGGGGCCATTCCTGTCCAAACCACCACAATGCTTGAACATGCCTTCCATGAAAGTTGAAACACTTTGTATTTCCTCCAGCTGTCTGCCCTCAGACTCCACAGGACAGAGTCTTTTCATATCTTTTGCTGGGTGAAAACAATATATCTAGGAAGGTTAATCTGCATTCCCTTCATTAAACAGCCTTGGCCAATTTAAGATCTATTTGTGCTTCTTCTTGTAAAGTTGCTATTCCAATCCTTTGATTGCATTCCTATAGTTGTTTGTTTGTTTGTTTTTTTTTCATATTTTCAACTTGCCAGATCTCTACATCTTATGGAAGAATGGATTGCAAACACTTTTCTCATTTGTTCATTGACTTTGCTATTGTAGTTTTTCTCTTTAGGAGCTTTGGGTTTTTTGTTAGACAGGGTTTCTCTGTGTAGCCCCAGCTATTCTGGAACTGGTTCTGTAGATCAGGCTGGCTTCAACTTCAGAGGTCTGCCTGCCTCTGCCTTCTGAGTTCTGAGATAAAAGGTGTGTGCCATCATCCCGAAGATAAGCTTTTAGGTATAATTACATTGATTATTAAGGCTCTAGATCATTAAATCATAGGCAAGTTATTTCTACTCCGAGAATCTAAAGAAATGTGGCCATTACACTTTTATAATTTCATCTTCATATTTAACTCATCCCTCAGTGGCTAGTGCTGTAGTATTCAGTTGCATTGTCCAGCCCTATTTTTACTTTTTATTTTGAGACAAGGACTCACTAAGTTGGCCTAACTGATCTTGAACTTTCTCGGTAGCCCACACAGATTTAGAACTTGGTATCTATCCTCCTGCCTCAGTTCCTTGAGTTTCCAGGCCTGGGTTCACATTTAAATTGCAATGTAGGATGGACCAGTGAGAGGACTCAGTACCTAAAGGCACCTGCTGCCAAGCCTGACCACCCAAGTTCGATCCCCCACAGGGGGAAAGAGAGAACCCATTCCTATGAGTATCCTCTGACCTCCACATGTGTTCACAAAATAATAATAAAAAATTAACAAATTCTGAAGCACCTAGAGCTTATTTTCATATATATTTGCAAATGAAAACTAACTTAAACTTATTGATGTTTAATCATTTATTTTAGTAGCATTCACTGTCACTCGGAACTGCCTTAGTCACCATCAGAGCAGCAAAGCCATGCTCTTTCTCATGTACTTTCCACTAGAAATGGAACTGACGTGAACCTGGCAATGGCATCTTAGTTATTTTCCAATCACTGTGACCAAGGCAACATATAGAAGGAAGAGTTTATCTTGGGCTTATAATTATAGTTAGTTAGTCCATGCCCATCGTGACAAGGAGCATGGCAGCAGACAGGTAGGCATAGCACCGGAGCAGTAGCTGGGAGCTTACATTTTGAGACACAGCCACGAGGCAGAAAATGCTAGCTGGGAATAGTATGGGCTTCTGAAACCAGGGTCACACCTCCTCCAACAAGGCCACACTCTCTAATCCTTCCTAAACAGTTCCACCAACTGAAGACCAAGAATCCAAACATGTGAGCCTGAGAGCCATCCCTACTCAAACCACTATGTTACTTCCTTTACTTCTTGTCTCTCCCCAGTGCAAACAGCCAAAAGAAACATTTTTCCTTACACATCACCTAGCCTCCAAGATTTTGTTATAGCAGCAGGAAATGGATCAGAACAGTTAGCTACTTCCTTATTATGGTAATTATTAAGCTGTGAAATATGTTTTGTAGAAAGGATTGGCTCCATCTCCCTGAACCTCCTACCCTGCTTTCCTGCCTGGTCTTGCTTGGTTTGCCCAGATAAATATTATAGCTTGCCTAACTTCAAGAACACAGAGAGCCTCTTCCTCAGCCTGCTCACTTCTGCAGTGCAGCTCTCCACTCCATTAGAACTATTTCTTCACTCTTCAGCCCCCTTCCCACAGCCAGATCGATCTATACCAACTTTCCCAGACCTTTCCCACCACGTTACCATATTTCTGTACTCCTATAAAGACAGACTTGTCCCTGCTGAGCTCTTGGGAGTCTGTTCTGTCTTCCTCTCAGCCCTGAGGAAGAACAGGGACCCCTGTTTTGTTGTCGTTACAAGTACAGGGTGATCAAGCGTAGTTGACAGCTAATAGCATGTGCAGTAGGGGAGAAAGAATAGCCCAGGGCAGAGATGTAGGAGTTGGGGTCCAGGGAAGAGGAAAAAAATGTAAGCTGAATGATAGCATCTGCCCTTCAGCTAGTCACTTGGGGGAGGATCCCAACGTAACATCCATGAGGGAGCTCTGGACTTCTCTCCTGGAAGGAGTCAAGTTCAAGAAAGAGAATGAGAAATGTGAAGCTCTGCTTTGGTTTCCATCTCAGACCATCAGTGTCCCCTGTGTTCTGCCTGATATCTTTCTTCTTACAGGGACTGGAAAGTTCCAATGTCCTCCCCAAGTCACCAGTGACCTTCCCCTTCACTGCGATGAGGAGAATGTATGTAACACAGAAAGTGCTTTGAAGACCTTAAATGGTCATACACGTGGAAGAGACTGACTACCAGCTTCCTGTAGCTAGCCACATAAATCTTTTACAGTCAAGTTATTTCAAGAGATGCCCTTCTTTGTCTTTTTCAGATATTTACTAGGATCTCTAGACAAGGTGACCCACAGGATGGTTACTGAGAACCCAAGAAAGAAACACTTGATGACGGACACTCCTTGGGTTTTTGGTTTCGTGTGCGTAGGCTCTATCTTGGCAAGCCCATTTTCATAAGCCCTGGCAGGCAGGGGCTGGTTATCCTCAACTCTTCATCTCCCAAAACCACCTTCATGCTGACACTAGGGAAGGGCTCATCCAATCATTCCTTCACGTGATCTATGGATGACAACTCACTCGGGCAGGTGGCTTCTCGACTCTGGAGAAAACCCATCAACAATCCTATTTAAGAGAATCCACATGATCTGTTGTTAGCTGCTGCCTTTGTTCACAACCCTTTGCTTAAAAACATGTCCTGAGCCTGAAGCTATGAATTAGCTCATGTTCTGGCATATTTGCAGATGCCTGTGATGTCACCTCCACCTGACTGACAGCTCCGTCTTCCCCATGAAGTTCTTGCCACCTTTCTCTGCTTCCCTTAACTCCTCTTCTTTATAGAATTTCGAGGAGTGTTTGCATTGTTTCTGTTCTACTAAAAATTCTTGGCCCAGTGCCAGCTTCAGAAGAGCCTGACCAGACAGGGATGGCCAGCTCCCAGTAATCTGAGGCAGGTACTTCCCAGTCATTGATAGAGACCTGTGTGTCTGCATCTGCACCTGTGAGACAACAGTCTCATAGCTTCAGTGGTCTACCAGCCCCATGCACACAGGTATCTCTGACCATCCAGGCAATTATCGGAGGGTGGTGGGGGCTGAGCAGGGTGGCCATCTGGTTTTCTGGTTTTTTGTTTTGTTTTGTTTTGTTTTTTTCTTTAGGCAAAAAGTTACAAAACTGACATTGGTTTAGGGCATGAGAATCCCACTACACTGGGAGCCTCAGATAAAGTAAACCAAAACATTTCATTAAAATGTATTTCCTTTTCTCACATCTCACTGAAAACAGAAAAATATTTCAACCTTGGCATAGCCACTGAATTATTCATCTGAAAATTAAAAACATAAAAACAAACTAAAACTCGGATGCCATGCAGACTGGATGTCCTTGCTCCTTGTCCCTTCTCTCTTCCTGGAAGTGAGGCTACAGACCAAGGAAAGCACATTCCTTTGCATCTTTTCATGGGAACAGTCTGAACACCCAGCATGGCTGCCAGGCCCCAGAGTGCACATGCTACCGTAAACCCTGGACCTGCAGAACTCAACAGGGATCTGGGAGCTCAGCCTGGAGTACACCCAGGAGACACAACCCCAAGCCCAAGATGAAAACTTCTCCCTGAAATAGAGCTACCCAGAAAAAAAGCCTATGACCTGCTGCTTGTCCCCCATGGCTGGGAAGATCTTGGGCAAGCCCATGGATTTGCTTCTGCCTTCTGCTTCCACTAAACACTGGATGTGAGAGACATTGTTACTGGCCCAGTGTCTCCTTTGTCCCACACTCTCCGAAGCACATGGAGTATTTGGTGGGTAGCTGTCTCTGGAAGTCCCCTCTTGGATTGTTTATCTGGGACTTGTCTTCTAGTTCAAAACTGCTCATTTAACCAGAGAGTGTTTACTTCAGAGTCTCTGGGTGGAGACTCTTCCTGCCCCAATACTAACTTCTGCTGCTCCATCAGCTTGTGTCTTTGTCTCATTTTCTTCAGAACCCTCAGTGACTTTCCTCCTCTCCCATGCCTTTCCATCCATAAAGGTTTTCTTCCTCTATCTTTCAGTGACCATGTGTTGTAAACTCAGAATTCTTGAGATATTTCAGGAAGTAAATCTTTGATAACACAGCTGCATGGAGAGCCTGGGGCACATGACATTTGCAGCATGGCTCAAGTTGCTCAGGACCTTTTTCAATGAACTTCCCTTCTAGATATGGTCAGACTCATCGAATGTATTTTTCCATTCCATTCTGCCACATGAGACTCACTTATTTGCTATAATCATTACTTTTCGACGCAGCCAAACACCTGACAAGAAGCAACGTAGAAAGGAAAAAAATGAATGGATTATTTCAGCTCACAGTTTGAGGGTCCAGTTCATCAAAGCAAGGAAGTGGCTCAGTGAGACTGGCCCTGGCGGCAGAAGGAACTTGGAGGCTCTGTTCACGTGGAATTCATAATCAGGAGGAACACCACATTCAGGCCTTCTTTGATCAGTTAATCCTCTCTGGAAATACCCTTACAGGCACACCCAAAGGTGTGTCTCCTAGGTGATTCTAAATCAAGCCAAATCAACAATCAAAATTAGCCATCAAATTTCTATTGCTGGAGAAAGCATGTGGTAGGTAACAGCTGAGACATCTTGCATTTTAGATACCTTGGAAGTTCTGAGGATTGCTGAGAAGCCGTCTCTGCTTTGGTTCAGGCAAAGTTCTTCCTTCAAGAAAAGCAATCTAATCATTGATTCCAGTATCCCTCGGACTGTGCAGAGGCTGTTCATTCTTGGTCAGTTCTGCAGCATAAATAAAGCCCCAGGAGGAAGTGAGAGACTCTGGCTTTTATTGAAATGTTGCTTGTCTTGTGTGAGGGGGAGTCATAAGTGGAGGTGTGATCCTTGAGTGTGGTGCCCACCCCAGGTGTGTCAGAGGCAGTGCTTGGAGTCTTTAAGGGAAACAGGCCCTTGGAGGCAGCGGGTGGTAGATGGATACAGTAGAATGAGATGGGAAGAAGAAACGTCAATATGAGGATATTGGCTGGGACCAAGTGAGAAAATCCCAGCCTGGCCAACCAGGACAAAGGTTTTCTCTGTGCTGAGACCAGACAAGGTTTATTGGTGTCCTGAGCCCATTGCAGCAAAAGGCTACAGGCTGCTTCTCACACAGCAGGTGTTCATTGTCATGCTGTTCTGAAGCCTGAGTTCTTTTGTTGTTATTTCTTTTTATTTTATGTGCACTTGTGTTTTGCCTGCATGCATGTCTGTGCGAGAGTGTTGGACAGTTGTGAGCTGCCATGTGAGTACTGGCAATTGAACCGGGGTCCTCTGGGAGAGCACCCAGTCAGTGCTTTTAACTGTTGAACCATCTCCCCAGCTCCTCCTGGGATTAAACATTGGTCATGTTGGCCACTTCTGAGAGCAGTGAAAAAGCCTTTGTGTTTGAGGGTCCACATTTCACCCACCTTCTCGTGTGTGTGTGTGTGTGTGTGTGTGTGTGTGTGTGTGTGTGTGTGTGTGTGTGTGTACTGGAGAGTGTACTTGTTCATGTGTACACACATAAGCATGTGTATAACATGTGCATTGATGCTCATATAGTGATGAAAGTTTGATGTTGTATGTTTTCACCAACCTTACTTTTTTGGATATGGTCTTTCACTGACCTCATTTTCCATTTCAGATAGATTAGATGGCTTGAAAGCCTTGGGATCTGCTAGTCTTTACCAGTCAGTACTGGAGAGTACAGACCCATGCTGCCACACCTGACTTTTATGTAGGTGCCAGGAATCCAGACTCAGGTTTTGTTTGCAGAACTAACACTTTACCTTGAACTATCTCCTCGGACTCACATATCCCTGTTACATGACATCAGTCATACTGCAATGGGAACTACCCAGTGTGACCTCCTGAATCATCTGTAGTGACTTCCTTGTGAAAGGATATGTGCTGGTAGGCCCTAGAGCTAAAGGGAGATTATGTTGTTCCATTGTAAATAATTGTCCATGCCTATGAGTTTAATAAAAAGCACTGATTGGCCGAAGGCAGACAGGAAGTGTGGGCGGGGCTACCAGACTAAGAAGACTCTAGGAACAGGCAGAACAGAGCAGAATGCCAGAGACAAGCCAGAAGATGCAGAGGACAACTATGCTGCTCTGAGAAAAGGTACCAAGCCACATGGCTGAACAAGATAAGAGTCATGGGTTAGATTAAGGGTAAAGAGTTAGCAAGTTGTATGCCTGGGCCTTAGGCTGATCAGCCTAAAACTATTGTAAGCATCTGTGTGTCTCTGTGGGTCTGTGGGTCTGTGGGTCTGTGGGCCTAAACCTTGAGGCAAGGCCCAAAAGTCCGGGCCAGAAAACTCTCTATATAGGGCTATGATGTCAATATACAAGCTGAGTTGTGAAGACAAAAATCAATCATAACATCAAGTCTTAAGGGGGAGGCAAGACCTGGGTGGTGCCTGGGCAGACAGATAAGTGGAAATGGAGCCCAAGGAAGCAATATGGAAGCCAAGTGTCATTATGGGGCTAGGAACAAAGGAAAGAAGAGGAAATAGCTGAGGGGTGGGTGAAGACAGACTTCCTGCCTAATACTTTGGAAGGACTTGGGGAGTAAGGCTCATGGTAGGAGCTTTATCTTTAGTCTTGGGGGTGGTTCATATCCCTGCACAGTTCCTAACAGACGACATGTATTCAGAAATGAGGCATTCAAGCTGTATGAGAGTAATATCCAGCACTGTGGCTCCTAAGATACTCCTATTGGTGTTCCCCGATGACATAAGCCCAGTGATGATGGGGTGATAAACTGTCTTCACAGTTCTAGCTAACCTGTCTCAGGTGCCAATCCTGTCTTTAAACTAGAAGCTGTTGCCCACTACTCAGGAACTCAGCAGCTGTAGAAAGGTAGTCTTGTCTAGTGATGGTGCCTGTGCTAACAACCACTGGTTAGGCCAAATATCTATTTTATTTTTCCACGAGAGGTAAAGGAAGTTCTGATTTCTAGACAAACATCTTGCCTAGGGGGGAAAAATTCAAGAGTACATTTCATAGCTTCCTTTGCAGCTATGTGCTGTCATGTGACTGAGTTCAGAGCAATAGGAAAAAAGGGGAAGCTTCCGCCTTGGTAAAACTCCATTCCAAGGAGCCTTTTCTGTTCCTTTTCCATGGATTCTTTCCTACTGCTGTCTATTATTGAGCCTATACTATAAGCCAGGCACCCCTCTAGACACCCCTCTCTCCTGAATGAGTACCTTCATTTCTCAAAACTGTATGAAGCAAGTACTCTTACGATCACCTATTTACAATTGCAAGCTAAGGCACACTGACTGGTGTTTGTCTGTCCTTCCTCAGGCTCACTGCCTGAGGAGATTCACTAACTATGGAGGGGAGGGGGTCATGACTTGAACTCAGGATGTAGTTCAGTGGTTCTTCAGGTTTCCAGCTGCAAAGTAGCTAGATCATGGAGCAAATTTTGAGGGCAACTCATCACTGAGCTATAAGATCCCTGGGTCCCTGAAGCTACTTGCTCTTCTTCAGAATTCCCAGATGATGGAATTGTCTCAGAAGTGATAGGTTCCACTTGGGGATGTGGACCTTGGCAATCAACACTCCCTCCCCCACCATCTTCCACATCCAGCCACATGTAGAGGATTCAAACTTGAGAGTTGGTGGAATCCAGGTCACTTAAATCCTGAGTACACTTTTTTAGCTGCTTTATTTAACCAGTATTAGAGAACTTGATGGGGAAGGACTCTCATATTGGACTCACATTTAGATGGGGCAATGTTTCCTTTGCTTTGTTAAGATATTAACATTTTTAGGCTTGCTTATCACCACAGACAGGATTGACCCCAACTAAAATATTCATCAAGATCACTGTGAGACAAATTGGCTGCACTGATCTTGAAAAACCATATTGGAGGCCTGGGGTTATTGTTCAATGATATTGCTTACCTTGCACCAAGTCTATGTTTAACCTTTGGCTCTGGGGAAACACCATTTTAAAAGGTCCACATCAGGATGCTCATAAGAAAGAAATAAGTCATGCTTCTTGCTATCCATCTGTTATTTCTACAGTCTATATAACTTCTTTTGTTATTTGCAGTTTCTTTCTGTACAAGACAAGTTTAATATTTTCCATTTGCATTTCTTATTTTTTCCTATATGCACACACATGTGTGTTTGTAGTGGATGCATGTATTCAGATATATGCAGATTCATTCACCTGTTCAGGTACATGTGGAGGCCAGAGGTAGATATCCATCTATCTTCCTCAATTTTTTTTTTAAACCAGGTCTCTTTCTGTACCTGTATGCACTTTTTTTTTTTTCTAAACTGGTTGGCCAGAAAGGCCCAGAAACCCACCTGTCTCAGTTCCCCCGGTGCAGGTTTGCAACTTCCACATTCTTAAAAACACAACACAACACAAAACCTGGGTGCAGAGACCTTAGCTCAGGTCTTAACCCACACGCTATCTCTCCAGTACCAGTTCAATCTCTTTTTAAATTTTTATTTATTTTAAGTGCATTGGTGTTTTGCCTGTGTGTATGTCTGTGTGGGAGTATTGGGTCCCCCAGAGTCACAGACAAATTGTGAGCTGCCATGTAGCTACTGAGAATTGAACCCAAGTCCTCTGGAAGAGCAGTCTGTTTTCTAAATGCTGAGCCATCTCTCCATCTCCTTACAAATTTAATCTTAGCAGAAAAACTGGCAATTGCTTACATCCCTGTTGACAAGTCCTTGATTTGACTTTCTGCCTTTGTACTCCTCAGTGTACATTTGAATTTAAACTTAGTATTTCCAAACATAAAAGCTATGCTTACTTCAACTCATGGAGCCTCCAAAATACCACTTACTTCAAGAATGTTCCTTGAAACCTCAAGTCCCAGTTACTTCATGCCACCAGCCCTTCTCCTCCAAAGGGGTGATGGCATGACAAGCCAAAATCCACACTAGCCTGACAGATGACCCAGTTAGAGGGTAGCAGATCCATTCTGTGTTTACCACAACAACCCTTTCAGGGTGTAGTCTTCCCAGTCAAGAACTCAAAATTCTGATTTCTGTGAGGTCTTAAACCCTTACATGGCACGTTGGAGTTGCACAAAAAAGCTAAGATCAAAAGTCTTTTACTAAGGCTTAGATCTTCCAAATAGCCAAAAGCTGGTCCTGCTGATGGGGAAGCTCTGACACTTGATAACTCAATGTTGTATTTTCCACGATGGAAAAAACAAAAAACAAAAAAACCCTTACCCTTCCTTTAGTCTTCAGCAAGCAGATCTCGACTCTGGAGAAATATTGCCTTGCCCTTTGTAGGAATAAATGTTCATAGTTCTAGAAATCTCCAGGAAGCAAGCATCATGGAACCTGGAAAGGGGTATCAAGCAACCAAGATGGTTTAAAAGGGAACAAGATGAATGTAGACCCTAGAGAAACAGCTCTACCAAAACCTATCTAAGGCATTTTCTAAATCCTATCCCCTTCCCTGGTACCCAGCTTCTTTATTTGAAAAATGAGGCATATTCATTCTTATGGGACCAGGCATGTTGCATATGCTTCCTGAGAAAGTGATTGCAGTTTTATGCATCTTGATCATGCTTGGTCTTCATTCTCCTCTTTCTAGAGGGCTGAGCTTAGTTAGAATCCCAGCCTTACCACCTCAGGAGGAGAATAGTTTGTTTGAATAGTTATATTGCTTTGTATTGCTTCATAGTTTTTCAGTGGTTCTTAAAAAAGGAACCAGCAGTGGGTCTGTTGGGAGACCCTAGGAACTTAGAGTATGTGTGAGGTAGAAAGCAGAGCCCACTACAGAGAAGCACTTTCCCAGATGTGTCCAACATTTTGACACCGTGACATAGTACTGCCATCTACAAAGTTCACCTCAAGAACAGTATAATTTAGTTTAGTTTTGTTTTTTAAAGCAACACAAAAAGTCCCATAATTTTCTACATAAGTTTACACTTTGTGTAAGGCTACATTCATAGCTATCCTGGTGTGTGTATGGTCTGCAGGTTAGACATACCCTTGACCTCAAACTAGTATTATTAGATGAAGGTGTTGCTCAGCTTATCTGTCTCTTCTTATAGACTGAAAGCCCCTGGGATTTGAACTCTTTTCTCGGTTAGTTGTGAATTTCCTCTGCTGTTAAACTTAGTTTCAGTCTGTTCCCAAGGATGTACTGACAGATGACAAGGTGTGGTTGGTTTCTGAACAGGCAAGCCTTCTGACACTTGCTCATCCTCCAAAGGGCAGGAGTGATCTCTGAGTGGATGAAATCCTACAGTGATGCATGTCTGAAGCACTTGGTCTGTCTGCTACAGCCAAAGACCTCACTGTCGGTCATTGCGTCATCACTTGCCCACCTAGACTCTATATTCAAGGTGCAACACCTGTTTTCAAATATTTATCTTGAGTCAATCATCTTATTTGATTATGTGTATATATGTGGCGTAGTGGTGTGTAACATGTATGTTATCAGATGCAAAAGTCTGTATGTGTAAGATCAGAGGTCAGCATTGGACATCTTCCCTAGTCACGGTCTTACTCTGATTATTATTTCTTAAGACAGGGTCTCTTGCTGAACCTGGAACTTGTTAATATGGCTAGACTGGCTGAGCAGGTAAGTCCTCGGGATCCTTCTGTCTCTGCCTACCAGTGCTGCGATTACATTGAGGCCATCACAAAGCTCTGCAATCACAATGATACCTGCTAACTTACATATTCCCAGAAAATATAACATTTTCTGGGAAATGACAGGACATTGAATTTTATCAGTTCAGACAGCTGTGCATCTTCCTACCTTCCACCTCCCTCACTTTCATCTTCTGATTCTCTCCCCCCTCCCCCACTCACCATGATTCCCATCTAGATGCCAATTGGATTTATCAAGTTCTCCTCTTGTAGAGATTAGAGGAGTGTGTGGCTTCAGACACTGGGCAATGGGCCCCATCCACATGCACAAATCTTTCTCTAGCTGCAACTGACTCCCCTTATATCAGTTTATTCCCACCTCTGCTTCTTCTAACAGCTGAAGCCAACCTCTCAGGAAAAGAATGTGAAGAGAAATTATCCTGCCTGGGGCATGGGGAAAGCTGCTATCAAAGACTCATGTAATCTCAATAGCATGTAGCCCGAGGACCTGGTACTTGCATGCCCTAGGTGAGATTCATGCTCCCTGAATGTGTATCTCATTTTTTATCCTGTCCCCTAGCAGTGTCCTGGAGCCTACCTTTACCCCCACTGACTCCAAGAAAGACCATGTGGGGTCTGGCTCCCACCTGTCACACCAACAGGGCTTCTCTTGTTCCCAAATGAAGTAATGCCAGTCCACTGGCTTTTTAAAGGAGTGTGTAAGTAGAACAGGCTTGGCCATTCCAGAGGAAGGGCCTCACCTGATCTAGGTTCAGGTCGGAGAATAAACTCATTCTTTGCTAGGTGACATCTCTCTGGCTGGCCAGGCCATCATGGGAGTTTGCATTCTCAGTGCGTGTCACACCGAGAGCTAGAACTCCCCTCATTTCAGCACCCCACATCAGGAAGGAACCTGAGCACCATGTTGTGCTTCTGTGGCCTGTGCTCTGCTTGCCCAGAAGAAACAGCATATTCTCATGCTGTCTTTCCCAGAGTGGTGATTTCATTCTCACGATCCCAGATAAGCACCTGTGATTAGTACCTCTCCAGGTCTTGTCATATCTAAGGACGACTTGATCTCTACTTATAAGTGAAAGGGAAAAAAACAAACAACAAATAAAAAGCAATGATTTTCTTGATAGTTAATCAACTACCACATGTCATTGCAGAGACCCTATTTATCCCTCTTACATCCACTGGGGGTGCAAAGGAACAAGGGATTAGGAAAGAACACACTAGAAACAACACATATCATTAAATAAAAATGCAGAAGACCTATGATTGCAAGTGTTATGGTCTTTCAGTGAGGGCATACTGGTACTTTCATTAACCCTGGGGACCGGAATAGCAGCTTGTCTAACCGAGGTACCAGGGTTTAACCAAAGGCAATAACCAAAGCTTGCCTTAATGAAAAAGGCAGGGCCACCTACCATGAGCTCTTCTCTGTGATTTCATTCTTGAGGGTGCTCAAGTGTAAATAAACTTGTTTACCCAGATCAGAATGGCCATGTTAATAAAGTCTTGTGTTACCACAATGACAGTCATTTGTCTCAAGCTGAACTCAGGGGAGGGGAGGGGGAAAGCCGAGGTGGCCTTGTATTTCTGGCCTGAAGTTTCCATACAGATGTCACTGGGCCCGAGTTAGTTCTGTCAATATTCGTCTTTGAGTTGTGTGTTCATGGTGGGGAAAACCTTGTTACTGTGCAGAATGTGGGAAACAAAATTATACCGCACGCCTTGAGATGGAAAGCAAAGAAGAGCATTGATGAGTGTGCCGACGGGCGTAACCTCGTGGCCAGCATGTGGTTTGCATGAAAGGAAAGCATGAATGAGCAGACCCTAATTACTGCTTTTAGTTGACAAAGTAGGGTGAATATATACAAAATGTGGCAGAACAACTCCGGCTGTGTCTTGAAGCAGCTTTAGAAGAAGTAAATATAGAAAATTTTGTGTACATCATTTTACATAAAAGTATTATTATTTTTTTTTTTTTAAAGAAAGCCAGAGAGTTCATTAATAGCCTATTGAGGAGAGCTGGAGGATAGCTAACTTTGTTTGGTTCTGATGTTCTATGGTGAGAGTTGATGAACTGTAATCTATGAGCCAGGTCCAAACCAACACTTACTTGTAAATAAAGTTTTATATTGAATAAAAAAAAAAAGAAAAGAAGAAAAGACACATTCATTGTTGTGGCTGCTTCAAACTACAAAGGCAAAGCCTGGTAGGGGTAACCAGGGCCTGAAATATTTACTTTGCGTTCTTTTAAAAAACAAAAATCACTAGCCTGTAACATATTGGAAACAGCTGTATCAGAGAAGGCTCCTGGGCCGTTGCTGAGCTGCTGGCTAGAAGGAGTGGAGGAAAGTCACATGTTACGATCATGGATTAAAAGAACAGAAAAGGAAAAACGCTAGGGAAAAACGAGAACTTTAGATAGGAGATGTATTCTGATGTGAGCAGGGCAAGGAGAAAGTAGTATGGGCCGGGACTCCATTCTTTAGTAAACAGTGTGTGTGAAATGTGAAGCTAAATGGAAATGCTTGGGTACAAAGGCGAACTATGGCCCAGGTTTTTGTAGGGATGTTAAACATTGTATCAACTCATAAGATCTGACTCACAAACAAATCATGCCACCATCAGAGCAAATCGTAGCTTTGGAAGCTGAGATGGGAGCGGAGGATGCTGCCTTCCTCTGGCTACTGGTGGTATGAAGAAAGCTGTGCCTCCTCTTGCCTGTGTGACTCTGCATGAAGTCATTGCCTGTGTTCGTACTGTGGCTGCAATTTCAGATAAAACTATGGACAGGTTTTCTCATGCCAAAGGGACTTACTGCCACAAAAAAGTTTTTTATGTGAAGTCACTGCCTACCTGTGTCTGGATTCACAGTGAATCTTAAAGCAGATGCTGACTACATGTCCTGGCGATGGGAATCTATGATTTTGAAAGGTGGGGGCATAAGTTTGCTCTTGGCAGACCCTGGCTAATGTGACTATTAATCCAGTAAGGAGCCGTTAGGAAAGCTCAGTGTCTGGGCTGCCTCAGTTATGCAAAAGTTGACTTATAGTTCAGAGTTCGAATGAAGCTGTTATGCTGTTTTCTCTTTCTCTGTCTTCGTGATCCAAGCACTAGCAGAGTCCTGTACTTAGCAACAATGGCGGAGTCCTGTACTTAGCAGCAATAGCGGCAGAGGCTAACTCCTGCAGCAGACATTGTCCTGACAGTTCTCCACAGGCTAGCTCCTGTGATGCACACAGAACCTGTATGGACTTCATACCTCCATTTTATAGATGAAGAATCTGAGGATAAGCAGTTTGGTAGGGCAAGGTTAAGCCAAGAAGTCTGGCTCCAGAGTCTATATATTAAAAGCTTTTGAAAACAGACCTCAGGCATGTAGAATTGCATTAATTACAATTCTCATGCATGACACACTTTCTCATGCACAGGGATGTCTTTTACATAGATAATTAAGGATCATTATACACAACACAGGCATGCACACATACTCATGGACACATGCACACATACACACATACATATACCTTGGTTTGGCTCCCATGGAAGCAGTTCAGGAGACAGGGTTTCCAGTGTTTATTTGGAAGGTCAAAGTAAATCAACAGGACAGTGAGAAATGAGACAGGGAGATGAGGGCCACACATCAGAAGTGCTTCCCTAAACAGCAACTTCTGGGCAAGTGGAGCTCAGCCCTGTGGGCAAACTGAGGAACTTGCTTTAGAAGCACAGTGCATTCCTGGAGCCTCCTGTCAGGGCTGACTGACAGGTTCTCAAGAGCAGATGTATGAATCCCAGTGAAGCCTAAGACCCAGGATCCATGAAAGCAGCGTTCAAAAGGAGTATTTCACAATCATATATAAATCTATCTGTTTAGTGAGCATATACATACATAAGATACACATAGCCCTGATATCTATCATATATCTATTATTGCCACTCTTAAGGTTCTTTAAAAACATTTTGTGATAATTGCCTCATACAACTTTAATACCATAGCTATGCTGTATCAGTTTCTATACTGTGTCCACTTGGAGAGCCACAAGCCACCAGATAACTGCACACACTAGGTCTCACAACACCTACATCATTGCAACACCTGCTCCCTCTTGCCCTGCCCATTCTTTGCCATTCCATAAAAAGAGAGCAGCAATCCTCCTCAGTTCCATTGAAAGAAGTCCTGGGTCATGGAGGGAGTGAGTATGTCACTGTGTGCCATGGAACAGACTCAAGCAAACGACAGACCCTGAGAGTCTGTCCTTGCAGACACAAAGCATTAAATGGCTTTCCGTTAACTTCAGGAGATCCTGTGTAACTTGGGTTGGTCAAAGGAGCAGGGCTAACAGCTAGACCCTGCCTTGGAGTTCCTCTGCTGCAGTCAGATCCTGGAGAGGGTGTGAACAGCTTCCTGATGCCTGAGTCCCCAGCACTATCTCACAGCCATGTCAAGCTCACTTCTCATGTTCCCAAGTTGAAAAGCAGTCGAACAGATGGTGGCTGACACCTTTCTCAGGAATCCTGGAAACTCACCAGTCTACCCACTGAGGCACAAAAAGCAGAGGAAAAAAAAATCTGAAAATGTAGTATAGAAATAAAATGGTGGTTTTATTTCTTGATAATAAAAGGGGTGGGCTCAAGGGAAAGCCTGTCAGGGAGTGGTCTCCATGTATGTTCACAAACTAGGTGCCTGAGAACAGAGACTAGGGACCTGGACTCTTTAGAGTGGGAAGGTCTGGCTACAGCCAGGAAGCAGACGCCAAACAGGACTGGCCAAACCTGGTCACTCAGAACACTCTTCCTCTAAGAATTCTGGAGCTGAGTTAGAGCAGAGCCATCCAAATTTTTATGCATGCCTAAAAATAACACAATTTCTTCCAGGTTCTAAATGTAATTTTAAGTTGTGAAAACTAGATCATGGGGGGGAAAAAAAGAAAGAGAAGAAAAGGAAAATCGATGCAATATGCTGCGTCTACTTTTATTCTCAGAGCTAAACACACTACAAACCACGATCCGGAGTTGAGAGCTGAAAAGGCAGGCAGGCAGGCAGGCAGGCAGGCAGGCAGGCAGGCAGGCAGGCACCGAGTGCTTCTGCTTCCTCGTAAAAGAGAAAGGAGGAAGTCACAGTTAAGAATGTCTTTAAGGTGGAGAGAAGAATCTCAGCTTTAACCAGGAAGCAATGCCATAGAAAAGTATCTACCCCTGCTTTTATGCCAAGAGGATCTGGATTTGTCAAAAACAATAAATAGGGCAATAATTCTACCACAGATTCTGAATGTAAAAAACAAAAACCATGCTTGCTCCTAGGTATGGTGGAGGAGAGAGTTTATTGTAGATAAAAGGGAGAGCATAGACAGAGACAGGTACATCTGGGAGAATCCAGAGTGGGCATGACCCTCAGCCACGCCATGAGAGGAGAGGAGAGATCCAGGAGAGTAAAGGATAGAAAAACAGGCCGTTAAATGGTTGAAGTGTATGGGAGGGGCAGCCCAGTACCCAGACTATGAAAGTTTAGGATGGGATGGAGTGTGCCCCTCATATCCTGTACTGAGTAGGGAATGAGGGATTCTGGGAGAACCTGGCAGCCAGGTTGATAGGTTAAATAGGTACCTCAGTTACCCATTTGTCCTGGTTTGAGACCTAACAGAATTCAATACATTTCAAATTTCTTCATCTTTTTATTAAACGTTGAGGCATAGTATCTATATTGTGTTAGTTCTGGTAACAATGTATTTTAGCCCCAGGAGATAATGTTTTGGCCAGCTTCTCAAAGTTATAAGAAATGAAGTGGATAGAGAAATTGTTCTGATTTTCCGTTTTAGATTTAGACTAACTATCCCACTATAAACACAAAATGTCTAGATAAAATATACATTACATTTTAAAGAATATCAATATTTGAGTAATATGAAATCTCTCTCTCCCTCTTTCTCTGTGATATGTGTAATGTGTATGCACCTGTGTCTGAGCATGTCAATGCCACAGCCCATGCAGGGAGGTCTGAGGAGAAGGAGAACCCTCTGGCTTGGTTCTTAACTTCTTCCTTGTTTGAGATAGGGTCTCTGTTGTTTACAGCTGCACAGGTCAGGCTAGTTGGACCATAAACTTCTAGAACTTCCCCTGGCTCTGCTTCCTGTCTTATCAGATGAAAGTACTATCATACATAGCTTTATATGAGTCCTAGAGAATTCAGGTCCTGTTCATTTGTTTGTTTGTTTGGTTTGGTTTTCCAAGACAGGGTTTCTCTGTGTCACTCTGCCTGTCCAGGAACAAAACCTATAGACCGTCTAGGTTGGCCTCGAACTCAGATCTGTCTCCAGAGGGCTGGGATTAAAGGCATGTGCTGCTACTACCCACACCCCCCCCCCCTTAAGACTTAAAAAACAATTATGTGTGTGAATGCTTTACCTTCATGTATGTATGTGCACTACATGCATGGCTAGTGCCTGCTAAGACCAGAAGAGGGCACTGGATCCCATGGAGCTGGTGTTAAGGACAATTGTAGGCTACCTTGTGGACTCTGGGAATTAAACACAAATTCTCTGCAAGAGTAGCAAGTGTTCCTCACCACAGATCCACCTCTCCATCCCAGGAGCTCAGGTCCTCACACTTGCATAACAAGTGACTTACCCACTGAGCCATCCTCCAGCCCCTCAGATGGGATTTTAAAGATCACCAGGCCATTTGTCTCTTTGTTTGCAGAAGCACAAATTGCATCAAAAAAAAGTCTGAGCAATTCACTCAATTTTACCAACTGCCCAACAACTGGTAGTCAACTTTCCATCACTACAACAGATGCCCAAGATAACCAGTGTACAAAGAGGAAAAAGCATATTTGAAGCTCCTGGTTTTGGAGGTTTCAACCCATGGTTTGTTGGACCCATTGCTTTGGGGCCTGCCTTGGGGTGATACATCGTGGTAGGCATGCCATGTTAATCAAAACGGCTTGCTTTATGGCTAGGGACTAAACATGAGAAAGGGAAATGACAAGACTAGGGATGCATAGTTCCTTCTAAGATGAGGCCCATGGTAACCTACACATCTCACACCAGGCCTCACTTCTTAAAGGTTCAACCAACTCCCTAGGGCATCACCATGGTGACTGACTCATTAATGCTTGGTGCTATGGGGGGACATTCAAGGAACATAATTATAGCAGCAATAGACAAACAGGAAATTCAGGCTTCTCATCCAGAGAAGACCTGCTTGACCTTCCTAACACAAAATTTAAAAATTACCTGGTTTTAGGCAAAGGTCCTCAAAATGGTAATGTAGGGCCACAAACCATTGCTTGACAAACTTCAAGAGAAATGTGTTTAGCACAAATGAAGGAGAGATGGCAGCTCCTAAATGTTGCACAGGGGCTCTCAAGAGCCATCCAGTAGAGCAGCTGACAGGGTATCAAGAAATCCCCATGTCTGCCCCACCCCCAAAATCCCTAGACATGCTGTATATTGAAGGTGTGAATAATCAGATGCCTCCGAGCAAAACCAAATGCTCCATCCCACAATTAAAAGTTTCTGGGAGCTGTGGCTGTGGCTCAGTGGCAGAGTACCTGCCTAGTATACATGAGGTCCTGTGTTCAGTCCCCAAGACAGCAGCCACAAAGCAAAAGGGGCGCTGATGTGCATGTAGAGGTCTAGTGGCCACCCCAATAAAGTGGAGCAAGAGGAACGGACTCAGAGTTGAAAGCCAGGGTCAGCAAACCACTGTGTTCACTAACAGCCAAGGAGAGAGGTGAAGTCACCAGTCTGTTTACTGGTAGGTTCCATAGACTTAAAGGGGAGTGCTGGGGGTGGTGTTTGGGGGAGGGAGTGCTGGGAGGGGGCAGGTCCCAAAGTCAAAAAATGCATAAGATCTTTCTGTATATAAAAAGGAAGGTGGCGATTTCTCATTTCAACTTTTTATGTGAAATGAGTTAGTTTTACATTAGTACAGTTGTCCCTTTGTGTCTCTGGTGGTTCCACAGCCTCTGTAGGGGACGGTTTTTGTGAATTCTCAAGTGCTCTATGTCAAGTGACAAAAGCCACATAAATAACTGACCCTTACCCTTCTGTCTACCTCAAACTGTCACCAAGGCAGTCCTAACACCTGACACAATGTAACTGCTGTGCAGGCAGCTGTTCTTCCGGATTATTAGAAAGCACGCTTTACATATTTCTTATAGATGCTTTTTCAGAGGTCCAGTTTCAGATTTTCCATCAGGTTTGATGAACTCATGGATGTGGAGTCCACAGCTAGAGTGAGCTGATGTTGTCTAATTGCTGATGACAACGATACCAATTGCTTTCTTCTGGTCAAATGTCTTCAGTGTATGTAGCGGCAGGGATCCTGAGGGAGGAAAAAGGGTCCCTGTCACAATACATTGCTGTCTTCACCAAGAGACATAGGGACTGGGAGGAGGGGCAGAAGGCAGATAATGGTCTTGAGTTGAGTCTCTAAAGTTCTTGTTTTCTAGTTCAACTCTGTCATAGATTTTTTAAGTTCTGTTTTGGTGATGCTGGTGGTGGTGTGTGGTGGTGGTGGTATGTGTGTGTGTGCTGCATGAAAAAGTATTAGTGAAAATGTGAAACCCAGTTTCAGGTTCCATTGCTTTAGAATAGCTATTCTAAACTGTATGGACATCCATGGAGACATATAGACTTTGGGTCCATTTGGTGTGTAATGCTTTTTATTTACAAGTTTTTGTGATAAAGTTTTAATAAAAATTAAAGATAGTAAAAAATGTATAGGTCACTTTAAAGTAACATAGACAGTCTGGAAAGACCCCCCTAAGAGTTTTACAGAAAAGGGGCTGGAGAAGAGAGGACATTAGTGAATGTGCATGGCGATACCCTTGACAGAGCTCCGGAGAGAACTGAAGATGAGGTAAATACTTTGGAGAACATTTTCTTGAATGGACCAAAAGATGGGAACTGCTCAACAGAGTGTCCATGATGCAGAAGACGAAGTGAGATTTCACCCATATTTAACTAATTCCTGTAGACAAAATAGAGAGGCTGCCTTTCAAGAGGTTATGGCCATAAAAAGAAACAAATCATTTCATGATGTGTTCAATAATGAGCTCCAAGCAGAGCAAATAAAAGCAATACAAACCTCTGTATATCATAGTGATGTGTCAGCACACAAAACCCCCAAAGAAAGTTGCCAATGAAGCAGAGTGAAGACTCCGTGACAAACAGAAATATCGGCTGTGTTTTATCAGCTGTAGGAGTGGACATCGTCAGAGAGCAGACAGAAGTATCATCTGAATGAATAAAAATGATTAATGATTTTGCACTCTGAAATAGCAGTCCGTAAGAATAAGACCAAAATAGGAATTTGTTTTCTTCCAGGGCTTCTGTGACCAAGTGGTGTCCCCTGTGTCTGGCTGAGCTCACTTCTAACCCCCCTATTTCTAGGAGCAAGCTGCCTACCGAGGAGGAAGCTTCTTAATGAACAGGAGGATGCAGCCTCAGCTCCCAGGGGAGGGGAGGGGAAGCACAAAATCAAAGAAGATGTGGTAGTTTCAAGAAGAAGAAAATAAACACATTTCAAGAAATAAAAACTGAAGATTTTTATTTTGGTTTGGTTTTGTCTGGTTTTGAGATGGGATCTCATGCAGCCCAGGATGGTCCTGAGCTAACTATGTAATAAAGATTGTACTTGAACACCTGATTCCCCTGCCTGGGGTTCTGGGTTACAGATGTGTGCCCTCATACCTGGCTGATTCATCAGAAGGAAATTTAAAGGCGGAAATACATTTCCAAAAGAAGTTACAGAAGAAATGAAGAAGGACTGGGGAGATGGCTCAGTGGGAAAAGGGTTTGCTGAGCAGGCATGATCTGAGTTCGAACCCCTAGAAACCAAAGTCAAAGGGCTAGTTCACATGTGATTCCAGAGCTCCTACAGAGAGACCAGAGGTGGGGACAGCAAAGGCCCCGGGGAGAGCTCATGGACCAGTGCATCTGATGTATGCAGTGCACGCACAAGAGACCTCGTTTCAAACTGGCTGGAAGGTGATGCCACAGTCTAGAGGTTTGAGGCTGACTAAAGACTGGAAGGAAGTGGGTATAATTGTCAGCCATTTGCCAAGTCAAGGCAGGATGGAATGACATGCAAAAGGGCTTACTGGAACAGCTTAAATAGTCATATTTGGTAGTAGGTTTATATCTTAGTGTTTTTATGTGTGTGATTTGTTTGAGACCAAAAAAAAGAAAACCCCAATAATTGGGGAAAGCTTTATTATGCCATTCTTTTTCTTTCAAAATTGTATTAGCATCTCTGCAGAATGATCAAATTCCTTTGAGCAGCACAGCTGGATCACATCACCCTATTCTTAGGTTTCGAGAAGTAGCCCTGCTGACCTCCATTCCCACCAGCAGTGTATGAGCCCTTCCCCTCCCCTCTTCAGAACTGGCCTTATTCTTCTGGATTATCAGTCATTCTGACCAGAATGTGATAGAATTTTAGATTAGTCGATTTCTGTCTCCATGTTGGCTAAAGGCAATGAGCAATTTTCATTTATTTATTAGATATTTGTACTTCTTTTGAGAATTCTCTGTTCAGTTCACTTTCCTATTTACTGTTTGGACTATTTATTCTATTGGTGTTAATTTTTTGAGTTATTTATCTTATATTCTTGAAAATCAAAATTCTTGACCTAGAGGGAAATAAAGAAATAAAATCTTGGAGATTTTGAATTAAACCAGAAGTATCGACACTGATTTGTGGTGAGATATATTTAATAAAAAGAGCCTGAAATATCAGAGGAGAGAGCCAAGCCAAGGCCAGAGAGTGGTGACTCACACCTTTAATCCCAGCACTTGGGAGGCAGACAACCTCTGGATCTCTGTTGGTTCAAAGTCAAACAGAGCCAAGCAGTGATGGCATCCACCTTTATTCTTAGCTCTAGAAATGTTGAACCAGGAAGTAAAATAGCTAGGCTGGGGAAAGAAATATAGGGCGAAGGCAGTAGTTCAGCTCTTTTTGACCTCTTGCCCAGACAGGCTGAGGATTTGTGAAGCTAGGACCTATCCCGTTTGGTCTGAGGAGTTGACTGGGTGAGATTGTCTGTGGTTTGTTCCCTGTCTCTCAGATATTCTAACCTTTCCCCAATATCTGGCTCCAGGTTTTTATTATAATACCAAATATAATTTGTGCAATACTGACTCATGATATATTTTATCTTTAGATATATTTGTGTGTACACAGACATATATTTGTGTATATATGTGCGTACATACATCTGACCCAGTATGTTGGAATTAGAGCTCAGAAGTGAGTGTATTTAGCTCCTCTGACTGACCTAGAGAAGTAAGAATCCCTACTGCTGAGACTACGAGCCACAAGGATTGTGTGATTGTGTATCCAAGCATTGTTTCCCTCTTAGAAGAGCCGAGACTTCTTCAATAAGTAATTTCAGGACTGGTCCAAGAAATAGAAAGGATAAGAGTAGAATATCTTATCCTAGCAAGAAGCAAAGGCTGGAGAGATGGCTCAGAGGTTAGGAGCACTGGCTGCCCTTCCAGAGGTTTTGAGTTCCATTCCCAGCAACCACATGGTGGCTCACAATCATCTATAATGAGATCTGGTGTCCTCTTCTGGTGTGTATATAAATAATAAATAAAGAAATGAAGAAGAAGGAGAAGAAGAAGGAGAAGGAGGAGACGAAGAAGAACCAAAGACACTTGAGATGGTTCTCTGAAGCTGCAAGGGAAAAAGGCAATCAGTAGTCTGTGCAGCTGTGAAGCCTATGCACGCCAATGATGACAAACATTGCGAGGGATACCCAACGTGACACAATATCTCAGTGATAATCCATAACCACCTGCAAGGACTTAAGGCCAACACGATAGTTGAGACTTCCTGCCCAATGCTGTAAACTTCACCATGTCCCTGTGGCTGTTGAGGCCATGGCCCCTCAAGGAGAACCTACTACTGCCACTTTTCTATGCCAGTACAGTTCCCACTGCATTCTCAAAACTTAGTCTTACACCCCCACAGGTAAATACAGCTCTCACTGCTCACCAAAAACACTTCTTTTTGCATCAGATGGAGGAGATCACAGAAATGGATAAGTTGTCAAAAATGCAGAGAACAACTGACTGTGAGGTGCCCACATCCAGTAACATCTACAACACAACACTACATTGCACCAAAGACTTAGGGAACATTGAAGTACAGGGTATGGAAGGATTGTAAGATCCAAAGGACCATAAAGTCTTTGTGAAGCAATGTCTTCTATGTATTATTGTGAAATGTTACCTACGAAATAGTAACAATATGGTACCTAAAAAAGAGCTGCACAGTGACAACACCAGTTGTCAATGACAATGGGGATGGAGATCTAAGGCCCCATCCCTAGGTAAGAGCTAGAGAGGCTGCTAAGAGAGGGAGAATCATTCTCCAGGGGCAATCCACCCCCATAGTGGTCAGCCCTAAATACATATACAAATGAGCAACTCTATATGGACTCAGCAGGCTGTACTTATACTGTATTTATAAATGCATATGTATACATCTGTTTATAATAATAATTAAAGAGAAGTCATGAATTTGAGAGGGAGTCAGGGAGCCATGGAGGAGTTAAAGGGGCTGGAGGTGGGGAAGAAGGGATATAAAATAGAGCACTCATGTACGAAATTCTAAAAAATAAAAAATGTAAAAACTAAAAAGCAAAGAAGCTGCCAAAGACCTCACTGTCATGTTAAAGGGACCCTGGAACCAACCTGAAGAGGACATCACTGCCCAAGATGGGACAGTGAACTATAGTAGACAATGCTGGGTCAGGTGTGGTGGCACATACCTTTGACACCAACAATCTTGAGGCAGGTGAAACTCCAGTGGGTTCCAGGCCAGCCTAATCTGTCCCCACAAAAGTGTTTAAGTGTCCAGAATAACATTTAAAAAATAAATAAATAAAGGTGCCTACTCCCAAGTGTATTGTCCTGGGTTTGACTCTTGTACCCACATGATGGAAGAAGATCTCCACATGGATGCCAGGGCATCTAGATACCCTCCCCTCAAAGATATTAAACAAAAATGAAACCAACGAGACAAACAAACTGGAAACTGGTGAAGAGGATTTAAAAATACTACAGTAGGAGACCCTGACATTGATCCCAATCCCCAGATCTGGTCTTTTATGTGAGTTTTAAAGATTTTGATAAATAAATAAATGAACATGATCAAGGCTAAGTGTTACAGGAATTGAAGCAGATGGGAGCACAAAGTAACTCCAGGAAGCTTCTGGTGGCTCCTAAGAGATTCAAGCATAAACCAACGCTATGTGACTGCTCCAAGATACTTGCTGCGATTTTATCTCTGCGTCCGAGTGTCGATGATCCAATTGTCCTATGGGAGAGCAGCAAACAGACTGCAGTGTGTACCTATGTGTGAGATTGGAATACAATTATACAGCAAAGATAAAAAATGAAATATGGACCCACACAAGATTGAATTCATCTTAAACACATCAACCCCAATGAGGCAAACACTAATTATGTAGGATTCTATGGTCACCGACAGAACAGAGTGAAGGCTGTGTGCTGGAACTGTACAATTAATCTGTGCCTCCAAATCACAGCAATTACTGCCACGACTTTGTGGCTCAGGAAAGACTTTATTTTTTACTTCTCCATTTTTTTTTAAAATAATTTATTTATTTTTGTTTTCTATGTATTGGTCTTCTGCCTGCATGTATGTCTTGAGGAGGGTGTCAGATCTTGGAGTTACAGACAGTTGTGAGCTGCCATGTGGGTGCTGGGAATTGAAACCGGGTCCTCTGGGAGAGCAGCCAGTGTTCCTAACTGCTGAGCCATCCCTCCAGCCTCTTCTTCATTCTTCTCTTTCCCTTCTCTTTCTCCTTCCTCCCTTCTCTTCCTCATTCCTTCCCTCCCTTGTTTTCATTTCTTTCTTGCCTATGGCACATGTTTGTGAGTGTGCAGATGTCATATGTCTAGACATCACCTGTGCCGCTTTCTACAGGGTCTCTCATGGAGCTAGAAGCTAATCATTGTGGCTAGGCTGGGCCAGCGTTTGGGATCCACGGGTTCAGATCACCAACTTCACATGAGTGTTGAGGATTTGAATTCAGTCCTCCTGCTTACAGAGCAGCATCTTACCCACAGATATTTCCCCAGCCTCAAGAAACATTTTCTATCATGATATGGGACCAGGTTATATGCACGAATGCAGAGATTAAAAGTCAATGGCCTGAACACCTAAGATCTGAATATTTTAATGATATTGAAATATTTATTTCATCCAGAACACAATGATAAACTCTACAGTTTGAACAGCTGTCTTCAATGAAGTTTCCAATCTAAACTTTAAAACATTTCATTAAATGTAAGGGTGTTTAGAAACGTCTGCTAAGATTCTTGATGCAAAAAACCCAACATTTTAGTGCCATTTGTTCCTTAGAAAATAAGAATAAACATTTTTAAAGTAAAAAAATGAATTAAAACATATTCATCACCACCAAACACAATAGCTATGCCATATGAATGTGGGGTATTGGCTAATCAGGTGAAAGCTCAGTGGGGCTTTAGAGGTGTATTAGTTTATGTTCTTCCTTAAATTTGTTTTAATGGTGAAAAACATGCAGAAATCGATCGCTTGGAAGCTAAGAGATGTAGCTGAGAAGACAGACTGTCAAACTCACATGGCTTTATTAAAAATGATGATGAGGAGAAAAGATGTGATTGTAACCACTGTAGGGGTAGATTCTCTGACTGCAGTTTTGAGAAAGTCTGAGGCCGATGCTCAGAGAAAGCCTTGCAGATGACCAAGGCCACTCAGTGCAATGTTCAGAAGCAAAGTATCACCTGGGAGAATAGGAAGCCAACAGACTGCAAGTGACGGAAGTCATCATTGTGGTTCTGGTGAGCAAAACATTCAACAGTAGGTGCATGCTTACGTGAAGATACAACGCCAGGTGGTGATCTTGGGGAACAGGTGTTGTCCTTTGACAAAAAGGAAATGCTACAGATTGCCCGACATTTCTCCTGATGGCAAGGGGCTTTCATTAACACAGGTACACCAGGTGGAACTCAAGAAAGGAATCAGTTTTGCCTGAACCTTCAAATAAAGGTGTTGCTTTAAATAATGAGTTAAAAACGAACTGCTTCAGAAAGAAATGCTGTGCAGAGATAATTCGGGGACAGATGTTGTCAACATGTTGCATTTTTGATTTTCTTACTAAAAAGCATGTGACTAAAACCCGTTCTTTAAAAATATGTACATGTTTTGAAATTAGGAACAAGATTTCATTCTACCAAACCAAATAGGTAATTGAGTTTTGAATTCAGCTATTAATAATGTAAGCATGCATGCCGGGGAGAGATGGCTCAGTCAGGAATGTGCTTGCTGTACAAGCATGAGGCCCTGAGTTCAGATCCCCAGCACCCACATAGAAAGCTGGCTACAGTAACCCCAGCCTTGAGAAGGCAGAGATGGGGAGAGTTCTAAGATTGTTGGCCACCCAGTCTAGCTGAATAAGTAAGATTTGGCACAACGGGAGACCCTGTCTCAGAAAAAGTGAGGCGGAGGACAAAAAGGAAGACACCTGACATTGCTTCTTCTTCACAGATGTGCGTGCATGTATACATTCAAACACACACAGCACTCACACAAAATGTGCATACATGAATGAGTGTGTATATGAACCTATATTATTGCTAAATGAGTACTGAACTTCAATTTTCCAAAAAAAATGTTCAAGGGATTGGTTATACCCTTGTGGATGTCCTTAATGACACTGAATATTCCAGCAGAAAGTAGTTAAGATGAATTCAATGATATATAGATTTAACAGTTAAAACAGTATAAATTGTCAATACTTTAAAAACCAATTTCAATAATAGCTGATTGCTATAAAAGGAGATGGAGAAACGTGCCATTTTGCCTCCGCCATTTTCTTCACGTCTCTCATTCCCCATCTCCTGGTCTCTCCTATTTGCTTTCATTTTATAGCCTCTACAACATCCACAACACCTTACGTGCATACATATACCATTAAAAGCTATGAGTTACATGTGAGAGACTATGTGATTTGTCCCTTTATGAGACTGGGTGGCCTCACTTAATATAGTATTGTCCAATTCCATCCACCGACCTGAAAATTTTATTTTTCTTTACAACAGAGTGAAATCCCACTGTGTTTATATGCCACACTCCCACTATCTACCAGTTGGTGGGCATGACCTCTGGGCTGGTTCTGTAGCCTTAGTGTTCCAAATAGAGCAGCAAGTGTCTCTGAGACGAATCCTTTAGGAATATTCCTAGGAATGATACAGATAGATCATAAGGTTGTAATTTGCTTGTTTCGATGTTTGAGTCATGGCCTTACTGGGTAGCCTTAGCTGTCCTAGAACTCACTATAAGTTGGAACTCAAAGAGATCTGTCTGTTTCAGGCTCCCAAGTATCAGAACTAAAGGTATGCACTACCATGTCCAGCCAAACATTTTGAGAAATAGCCATACTGATTTCCATAATGGTTGTGCTAGTTTCTGCTGCCCCCAGCAAGGAGCAAAGGTTCCCTTTCCCCCACATCCTTACCAGCACTTGTGATTTGCTTTCTTTCTCATAGCCAGTCTGAAGAGGGTGAAATCGAATCTCAAAGTGATGTTTGTTTGGTGGCTGGCCTGAAACTCACTCTATAGACCAGGCTGGCCCTGAACTCACAGAGATCTGCCCACCTCTGCCCCCAGAGTGCTGGGATTAAAAGTGTGAACCACCATGCCTGGCACATTTCAGGTTTTAAATTAAAGTCGTTAGACCATTTAAAGTTGATGTTTGTCAAGATGGGGCTGCAGATCTCAGTTCATTCTTGTGCAGGGTGGATCGCCTCTTTTGCCTCCAGTGTATTTAGAGTGGACAGTTTTTCAAGCATACGTTCTTTGTCCCTTTGTCAAAAAGTAGGTGCCCATAGCTGTGTGGTTTTATTTCTTGTTTCCTATCTTATTCCATCAGTCTACATGTCTGGTTTGTGCTAGTACAATATTATTTTTTATTGCTATGGCCCCATAGTGTGATTTAAGGTCAAAGCATTATGATACCTCCAGTAATGTTCTTTCTACTTAGTAGTGTATTAGCTATGCATGCTCTTTCGCATTTTCATATAGATTTTTGGATTTTTTTTTTAGCTCTATGAAGAATGTCATTGGAATTTTGATGAGAATTACAATATCAGAGGATTATTTTTGGTCATGTGGCCATTTCCACATTATTAATTCTGCCAATCCAGGAGCATCATCTGGCATCTTCTTTCTTTCCTTCTTCTGGGGTCCTGACAGTTTTCAATGTGTGGGCCTTTCCCATCCCTGAGGTTTATTCTTTGGTACTTTACATTTTGAGAGCTATTATAAATGGGATACTATCCTCTAATCTCATCCTCAGCAAACTCCTCATTGGTGTATATGAAACTACTGTCTTGTGTGTCTTAATTTTATATCCTATTGCTTTGCTAAAAAGCATCCATTAAACCCAAGAATTTTCTGTAGGCTCTCTTAAGCATATAGAATCTAGAATCATGTTGTCTGCAGTAGAGATACTTTAATTTCTTCTTTCTCGTTTTTATTACTTTCTTTCCCTTGTCTTATTTCAAAACAATTAAGATGGATAATTCCTTAGTTACATCTTAATAAGACTTGGGGGGGGGGTCAGTTAATGGTTGAGGCTGAAAAACAAAAACAAATTATAGCTAAAGATGCTTGTTTGCCATCTGGAGTCAGGCACATTTAGAATTATTAGAATTATCCTATACGACTAAAAAGCCATTAACCCAAATGGTCAAGTAAACTAAACTTTAGAGCCAAGTTTTTATATTATAGAATTCAAAGTCTGGTAGATCTACAAAACAAACCATGAAATACCTCCAACCATGTCATTCTAAAATGTTATCTAGTGATAAAATGGGGGGGGTAATAAAATTCATTTTAATTAGACACATTTCTTATATATTATTCACCTCTTTACAATTGTGCTTCATGATGGCTGGTTATAGACACAATTATAATGTCATATAAAGTGGTCTTTGTCCAGTATGCTTGGGACTGGAAATGAGTTCCAGATTTGGGATATTTTTCAGATTTTATAATATTTGAAAATATGTAATGAGTATCTTGGAGTTGGGATGAAAGTTGAAACGTGGTATTTTGTAGACAGGAGGAGATCCAGTGAGAAACCATATTACCAGGGGCATGTGAGGGGATGGGTGAGGGGAGCAGAAAGAGCAAGTGCCCCTCCCTCACCTTAATCCTTCCTCCCCCAAACCTCCTGGATCACCACCTCCCTCCCTAGGCCCAGCTAGTACCCTCTCTCCACAGCAGTCTCCAGCCAATTACTTTCTGTCCTTCTTAGAATCATTGCTCATGCGCAGCTACAGAGGTCTTCCTATGACCTGGGCCCACTCACAGTAGCTCACATGAGTTTTCTCAGCAGGGGAAAAGTTCAAAGTACCCTATGCAGCCTCTCAGCCCCTAGTTCAAGCACTATACACCAGGTGCTTGTACCTCTTCCCTGCTCTCAGACACCTGTGCTCCCTCCTGCCTCAGCACCCTGCCATGCCCGCCCTTATCAAATTAAAGTAGGTGAGCAGATGTGATTGGTAACCCACAAAGCCCAAGGAATTTGAAGGATGCTTCCCAGCAGATGGCTCATTCTTTCCAATGGATTGCCTCTCTATTCCTGGGAGTCTTCCGTGGCTGCAGATAACAGACTTGGAGTGTAGGTCAAAGTACTAATCACAGCTGTTCTCCTACCAGCACCCTTCAGCAATACGGGGCAGAGGCTGGGGATGAATACCCAGTCTCTCAGCACCCCGGCACACCTCTGCAGTGTGCTGTCTGTGGTCTCTTAGAGCATCTCACTTAGAGCCACTGGCATGCCCTTTAACAACTTTCTTCCGTCCCACTTTTCAGCTTCCTCCCTGCCTTTCACTTCTAAGATGGGCTCTCAAATCCAAACTTCATCTCAGGGTCAGTTTTAGGGTAAACCCAAGTGAATACAGATTTCCATATTCCATAGCCTATGCTTCATAACACCTATACCCAAAAGCTACCTCTCCGGCAGATTCTAAGCTCCCTGATATCAAAGTTTTACTTTTCACTAAACTGCCCATCATTCTGCCTAACACCTACTAAATGCTCAATTGATAAGACTGTAAAAAATGATAACATAAATAGATGAGTGCAGCGGCTGCACATCTGGGGTCCCATCCATGGAGTTAGTTACAGGCCAGCCTGTGGTAGGGCCTCAGTTTGATCCCAGGACCCATGGGGGGGGGGTGCATGCTGGGAATCCCAGCTCTGGGGAGGCCGAGACAGGTCTACCTGGGGCTGCCTGGCCAGCCAGCCTAGCCAGATCAGTGAGCTCTAAGCGAAGGAAGAACCCTGTCTTAAAAATAAACATGAACTGCAGTTAAGGAATAAGACCCAAGTTTGGTCTGCTCGCTTTCACACGCACTATGTGCAAACTTTAAAAATAATGAAACAGTGACTTGGGCCTGACAAGCTGGTTTCATCCTCTTCTTCCTTGTGTGATTTGGGGAACTGACAAGACCTTTCTGAGCACCGAGTCCCTCATGTAAAGTGAAGTTAATAATAATGTTGGCCTCCCAGGGCTGTTGGGGATGAAGGAAATGGTGTGTGAGAATTAAGTAAGTATGTGGTGACTGTCACACCCCCAAGTCTAAAAGAATCCTGCATAATAGAGGCACCCCAGGAACAAACATTGGGGGTCAGAGGGTCATTTGAGGCACCTAGCAAGATGGCAGACAATTCAGGTGCAGACAGGTACAGACAGTTCCCCTACTCTCTACGTTTGGTAGAACAGGGCATTGTTCTTGAACCAATAGATGCCCCGGCTAACCTGTGAACAGACTCCTGTGTCTTTCTGTCAGAGGACCATGTAGACAGAGAGAGTGGAGATTCAGCTCCAGAAAAGGAGAGGCTTGCCCACTTTCTAACTCAGTTATTGGAGTGCTCTTGAATGGTGGACATACCTCTATGCTGCTCTCTTGGCTCAGGGGACATTTGATGGCCAGAGATGACCCAGTAGATATATCAAGCTTAATTGTTTGAGAAGCACCCATGGGTCCACAAGTCTCTTAAATGTGCCCATTTGCTCTGGATTACATAAGTTAGAAGCAAGAAACAAGTTGACATGCAGTTTGTGCCCGAGCCCAGCCATAGACTACCGTGCCCTTCACTGTGGACTGGTAATGTCTTATCTATAGTTGTTTGCTTGGTGACTCTCATTAAGGGTCCCAAGGGATCCTTAGTTCTGCCAGTTCAGTGAGACTTCATTGCATTTTCATATGTACTTAAATGCCATTATCTTATGATAGTACATTTGTACATTTATGTTTATTTGTATATATTATATTGTTTCGGCCATCTTATTAGCTACTATAGTCATATCACTGTATATCATATTGTTAAATCATTTTGCCACACTAAGAGCATGATGATTTCTAGACTTCTTGACACAGAGTTCTTATGGACAGCAAGGGTATGTGTGTTCTGTGCCCACGTGTGTATGAATGCAGGTGCATATGCATGCATGTGGGTTTGGAGACCAGAGGAGGACATCAGGCATTTTTTCTGCATCACTCTGCACCTTATTATTTTCAGGTAAAAAAGTTTTAGCTATGCTGTGGCCAGGAAGATCGCCCTGTCCGACTCCCAACAGTAGTTGGAGTTATCCTGGGGTGTGTGTGTGTGTGTGTGTGTGTGTGTGTGTGTGTGTGTGTGTGTGTGTGTCCCAGGTGAATGAGATAGACTTGGAACTTGCCTTCATGAAGTTTCCAGTCTTTTGGAGTAGACATGACTCAATTTACCCCTTCCAGCCAGCACAATTGCTAAGAACTTTTCATGGCAGGAATGTTCATCACTCACATTTCTTCTGATTGGTGGCATAAAGGAAGGGAAATGCACACCTGCTCAGTCTGCCTGGCTCTTCTCACCGCCCTCCACCTCTTCCCCATGATTTTCCTTCAGGAACTCAAGTCTCCTAAGTTGTCTTAGGCCTGGTCAGTGTAGGCTGATCAAGAGCCAGTGAGAGTAGAGTCAAGCCAGCTGAGATGAGGAAAAGGGCATCTCAAGTATGCTGTTATCTGCCAGGTGAACTGTATGTGAATTGGACATTTCCACTGTCATTTTCCTGAGACAATTAAATGTCTTTATTTGCATAAACAAGCTTGGGCTGAACTTCGTCTTTTACAAAGGATGAATACTGACAACCTGGGTTTAAAGTGGCTCTGTGTGCTTGCAGGGATCTATGCAGACAAAAATGAATCCGGACACCCCCACACAACTGCATTCTTTCATAATGTCTCCCCTCCCCTCTGAAGCTGGGTGTTCTGTTCACACCATAGGCTGGGCTGTGTTATTCTCCTGCACCGAGGCAGAACCATTAAATCCCCTACCAGTTACAGCACAAAGTTTCAAGTGTGTGCCTCAGGCTTTTCGACGGCCCTTCCCCAAGTCTATAGTTCATCACTGGGCACCACTGCCCTTCCAAACAAGGGCCATCCTTAAGGGAATGGTAACTCAGTTTACCTCACCTCACATACAGAGGACAGACTCTAGGCAACTGAAGGGGACCAGGTAAAGATTTGAGGACTATCTTATGGTGTGGTCAGCCTCAGGATGAAGCAGAATAAAGGCACATGTGAGTTGGGCAGTACACATAGGAGGGGCCATCCTGCCATAGTATAGGTTACCCTCAACTGCTAATGTCTTCTGATATAGCAACTTCGTTCTGAGATGTTGGGACAAACTAGATGGACAATGGCAGTGCTGTCTTTAAAGCAGGCTACTGAGAAGAGGAAAGAATCTTCCAAAGAGAGCCAGCCTCGCCTCCTGTGGCACAAAGTAGAAATGCCACAGAGGCCACCACTGAAGACAGTCATGGGCCTGTGGGTTTGGGAATTTTAGAAAGGGAGACTTCAGCCATGTGAACCAACTGGTTATCAGGGGAGTCTGACTGACCGTAAACAGTAAAACAAAGGCTGCAGACTGTGGAGTAACCAGTCCAGGACAGCCTCTCAGGGCTCCTCAGATGTGTGCGGCGTGATAAGTAAAATCTCAGAAACCGGGAATCCAGGAATCCACCCAAATTGATAGGAGCAGCTTAAAAAGTGTCTCAGAAAAAATGTTCCCAATCTTGTTCACACAAATTTAAGATAAAAGAAAAGAAGAAAAAGAGAGCCAGGGGAACCTTATTTCTGTCCCCAAGACCTAGAGTTAAACAAACAAACAAACCCAATGTATGGGATGGGCATATAATCCCAACCGACACCCCGGGGCTCACTAGTCTGCCCAGGGAAATAAATATAGGCAGGCAGCTCCTGAAGCCAGACACTCAGGTTGTCCTCTGGCTTCTACATTCAAGTGTATGCGCATACACACACAAAGTACATAGGTACTATGTAATTAGTGTAGGGCAAGCATGGACCTGTCACCCTAATAACTTTCAAAAGTTATCTGTAACTGTGCAGACTTAAGAAGTTAATTTCTTTCCTGGTGAGGAAGCTCTTAGTCTTGTGGGGGCTCTGATCAGGAGGTGGTTGAGAGGGCAGGGAGAGTATGGGATGTGCTCACAAACAAAAGGGCTGACTGAAACTTACCTAAAATAGGAAGTAAAAGAAATAGCTTAGACTTTTCTCTCTCTGGAGCTCTCAGTGGAGCAAGAAGAACCATAGCAAGAGACTGACTACCTAGGAACCTTTTCAGAGATGATTGAAAACTCAGGAGAAGGGTCTACTGTTGATTCTTCTCTAAAATACCTTTGTGTTTTGTTTTCTAGGAGATTTACTCATTTTGTCTGTATTTTGCCTACCTGCGTCTATGTTATGCATCACATACAAACTTGGTCGGAAGAATGCATCTCTTGGAACTGGAGTTGTAGAGGGTTGAGAATCACCTTGTACATGCTGGGGAAACCAGCCTTGATCCTCTGTGGGAGCAGCAAGTGTTCTTAACCACTGAGCTGTTTCTGCAGCTCAAATCTTTGTGTTTTGGTTTGTTTTGTTTGGAAGCAGAATGTTACTAGGTACCCCTGACTGACCCCAGAACTCACCGAGGCCCTTGGCTTCCTGAGCGCTGCTGGGATTAAAGGTAAGGGTATGCACCACTCTATCCTCCCAACTTCTGATACCCCCCAGCTTCACCTGGAGGAGTCACTGGAAAGACTAAATTCTCAAGCACTGCACAATCATTGGCTTTGGGGAACCAGCATTGTCTGCTACTGCCAGGTGACTAGAGCCTTTCTGACCTCCAGATAAAATGGTGGTAATTCTTCTCTTGTAGGATGGTGTTGGAAAGGAGCCAACTACGTGGTGGTTAGTACTTAAAAACTCCGCCTCCCTCCTCCTCGTGCCACACGGAGGAAAGTGGGTCGCCTCACAACCCCCAGGCTCCCGGAGAGGCTGGAAAATCAAGGGAAGGGCAGAGAGGGGAGAAAAGAGAGTGAGAGGAGAAAGGATGGGCAAGAAAGCGAATCCCCAGCTAGTGCAGAGCCCAACAGGGAGCGTTACTGATAAACGTCCCGAGATTCCAGTCCCCTGCACCCGCGGGGCTGACTTTGAAACATTCTCGTCTCCCACAGCGTGCTCTCCAGAGGCTCACGTGAAATCCATCAGGCAAAGTCACACCCTACAACTAAAGCAATTCGGGAAGCTTGACTCGCTCACAAACACTGTATTGGACTCTTTTCCCCTTTTCCTTCCTCCGAGGCCCAGCTTCTCCCTCCGCATCTCCGTCCACGTGCAGACACAGAAGGAGTCAACCCCCACCCGGGCGGTCTCCACCCTGGGGCACCGGATCCTGCGGGTTGTTTACCAGTTGGCCGTCTCCCCAGGTCCTGCGCGGTGCCGCCACCTGCCGGCGGAAGATAGAACTGCACCCGCGGATGCGAGCCAGCGACTGCGGGCGGATGACCCAACGCCGCGGGCATCCGAGGATAACCTTTCCCCTTTCTTTCCAAGACCAAATAAGGGGGCTCTTCTCTCTGTGGGTAGTGCCTGTGGCAGTTAGACCAAGGGGCGTGGAAAGGAGGATCCCAGAACGAGACTGACAGTCGGAAAAACAACCCACTACATTGTTCCCGACGCACATGGCCTCCTTCTTGCTCCCCGCGGTCTTCGCATGCAGTAGCAGACTTGTGGCTAGGTCTGCCGGGGTATCGAGGCTACCCTGAACCCCATCAGCAGCACTTCCAAGGCCCCCAACCTCAGAGATCAGGGTACCTGCTGTAGCTGGCTCCTGGGTGCTGCCCAGGCTCTGGACCCTCTGGGACCGCTGGTTAGCAGGGATGCTAGTAGTCTTGGACCCTGGGAGACAGGGGTGTGTGTGTGGGGGGGTCACACTCTAAGGGGGGAGACCTCCGAATCCTCGCATCACCCACACGGAGGGAGTCACTGTGGGTGGCAGTATTCGGTAACCAGAGAAACCAAGATTTGACCTATATTTCAAACATGACCTCAACTCTATTTTCCCTCCTAGAAATCCGAGTGAAAACGTCCGATGCGAAGTTTGCTATGCTATGAACGTTCCTCTTGCTTTGGATTCCAGAATGCCACCCAGAAGGTTGGCAAATCAAGAAACCTCGCTGGCTGGTTTGTGGATGCCTTGGGAGGGTCCCGATTGTTCCAACCTCCTACCAACCACAGTGTCCTGTCCAAAACTTGAAAACGCTCTGGAGGCTGACTAGAGGTTAGCTCTCGGGTTTGAAGTCTGTGTGCTTTTGACTGTCTATGCACTTTGAGTGTCTTGGGTACTGAAACAGAAGTGGCACTGACCTTGTATAGCAGGATGTTTATAGCCTGTCAACTTTGAGTCTTAATTGATTACCTCCTTCGTGCTAAACACTATTCTAAATATCCCACAGCATCACCATCTATAGGTATTAACACCTCTATTACAGAGAAGAATTATGTCTTTATAAAGCATAGATTCCTACTCCTCACCCAGCCAGATCAGTAGCTGGGTAGAGAGACTCAGGCCCTTGACCCAAACACTAAATGTTCATTAATGGGGATTTGATTAATTTACAGTACTCTCATAAAATGGACTATCCTTTAGCTGCTTAAATGGTGATATAGCCTTGGAATAACTGGCAAGGGCAAAATATCCAGGATACTCTGCTACGTGGAAACAGGTGGGATCCAACAGTGTGTATAATTGGATCTTATCTCGCAGCCTTGCGGAGGGTACTGATGGCAGTCCCTGGTGGGTGGTAGAACCTTAGGTAGCTAATTTTACAGGGATCTTTTTTGTGTGGCTGAGCTCTGTTGTGACCTACTGTCAAGGCTGTGAGTAAATCTCTCTGTCCACAAAGTCTTCTTCTATGATCCCCCAAATTGGACGTTACAGATCCCCATGTTCCTTTGGTGTGGGAACTTGTGTGGGATGGTTGCTTGGCTACATGAGCACACAGCTATGTTGCCAGCCGAACTGATGACTCTGGAAAGGAGACATGTTTCTCTGGTTTCAGTGTGTTCCTTTTATCCACTGTGAGATTCACATATTTACCTATAGAATGGCAGTGATGATGGGGGGGGGGGGGGGAGGTACGACCCACTAAAGAGATAGTTGCTTGATGTTGGTTGGCCTGCCTTTTACTTTCTTTCATTTTTAAGTTCAATGAGTTCCCAAGGACAGACATACTTTTCCTAATCAGTTCCGTACCCTGACACTAGATCTACCTTGGCACACAGTATATACTCCATTAATGTTTACTATGTAAATGAGTGCAGCCCTTCTTCATGAGGAAGCATAATGGGCGTGTCCTTTCTGCTCAGACATACTACCAAAGAATCAAACATCTATACAAGGCAGAGACTTTCAGTAGGAATTGGTTCTGGTTAACAGAGTGCAAAGGGGCAGCTTAGAACTAATAAGAAGGCAGAGGAAGACTTAAAAAGTGGGCAGGAAACAAAGACCTATTCAGTGATAGGAGAAAATAGCAGCTGGCTCCAGCACCCCTGACCACTGCTACTCCCACAGATGTTGCTAATGTCGCCAGATGCTGCTGCAGTGGTGGGCACTGACTTGTCCCTGGCTTTTGCATCGCTTGCTTGAGACTCCAGGCCTTCAATGGAATCCACTGTCTAAAACCAAGCCATGTACCCAGTGATGTGCTGACCAGTACTTAATCTACATGCCAATAGGCAAAGGCCTGAGTTCTAGCATTCACTGTGTCTGCTGAAAAAATCTCTACCGTGACTGATTTTCATCTGTCAACCGCTTAGCAACCAGCTCAAGGGACTCCTGAGACTTAAAAGTTTGTGCCAGTGGGCTGATGAGTCACTGTGTCAAGACACTCTAGTGTCTCCCTGTGTCAGGCATGCCAGCCAGACCCCTTCCAGAGAAAACACATGTCCACAGTGTGGATGCTAGGTGGGACATAGACTAATGTGCTGTCTAGCTACCGCTTATAGGAGCCTTCTGAGATAGAAGGTCAAATGTAGACTGCCAGAGAGTGCAGTAAGAGTCTGGAGGTGGATGTTGGGAGAGATATATAGATCTGTTCCAATCAGACCTCAGGTGGAGTCTCTGTTGTGCATGTACAAACAACCTGTCAATGACAAAGAGCCACAGCCAGCTCTAAATTTGTTGATGGAGGGTCATAGAAGGCTTTCCTTCCTTCTCCAAGAGGAACTGAGTTTTGCACCAGGTCTCAAGTCCAAGGGCAAGTGTGGTTACATACTCATATAGTTCTATTCAAAGAGTCCCCTGTATGTACAAGGCAGCACACCCATAGATGACTAGTGGACAGTAAAGCTGGAGTTTGAAGCCAGCCAGTCTGGATACTGAAGGCCATGGTGTTGATCAAGAAGCCATCCTGACTTGGCCCATCAGTAGCTGCTTGTGGCTGTCTTCGAGTGAACCACAAGGCATGGCCACAGTTTGGAAAACAGAGACCCCAAGGCTTAGATTAAAGACTCTGTAGGGACAGTGTGGTCAGGCTGACCTACTATGGCATCCCGGGTCTATCCTTGCCAGCTTCTTCCCATATGAAGATGCATGTGGTCATGCCTAGTCCTGGGTGGCAGGGCTGTATGAGCTAAGATGTGTGACAGTATATATATATATATATATATATATATATATATATTATATATTATATATATATTATATATATATTATATATATTATATATATATATATATACATCTCACAGTCTCTTAATAAATGCATTCTTATGAGATAGTTTACTTACAGTGAAATCAGTTTAAATGTCATTTATTTGGAGTTTAAAATCATCTCTCCCACACATCATTTATAGATGGCCACTACCAGTTTTGAAGACACTAAAATTTGGACAAAAGGCTCCATTTGCACAATGTGCAAGTATGAGGATGTGACTTTAGATCCCAGAGCCCAGGTTAATAGCCATTCTCAGAGCCTAGAAAGAAACTTTCTTATTGTGGGGTACCCTTGAAAATAATTAAATTCAGTGAGAGAGAGAGAGAACGAGAGGGGGGGCACTCTCATTATAGAGCCCTCAATGGAATGCCCTGTGTAATCAAGGCTAGTCTCAAAATCAAAATCCTGTTGCCTCCACCTCCCAGACACTGAACTATAGGGATGTACCATTGTACCTAGACCTTTTGTGTATATCTTTTGAGATTGGTTGTGCATTTTCTTAAGCAGGCAACAGCTTCACACAGACCTGCTATTGGGACCTTTGGACTAATAGGTTCACAACCACTCCATGATAAAAACTCGATATTCCAGATATCTTCTTTCCCAACAAAGTGTTGGAGTGTAGGCCATTGCAGCAGCCTTCCTACTGAACAACACACCCCTGGTCCCTATACTAGCCTATTAGGTCCCACAGCAAGGGACACAACATTGACTCCTCTATGTGGTCCCATCAAAGCCCCTTACTGGATTATGAGGGACACAGGAAGATAATTCCACTCGTCTCCTCTTGGATGGTGGCAGGACGCATCCTAAGAGGCAGGACAAACTACTAAAACAGGAAAGACCTATTTTGGCTCAGTGGTTCTGGGGCTTTGGTCATGGCTGGGGAATTGGGGTGGTGGCGGTTCCCGAGAGGGAACACGTGGTAGAATAAAATTATTCCCCTCATGGCTGGAAAGTAACAGAGGAAGGAAAGGATAGCCTGATGTCCCCTTTGAGGACACACCCCCAGTGACCCCACTTCCTTCTCTGCTCTAGAGCCCCCACTTTCCCCTTTTGTGACATAGGTTGCCATATCAGCCTTTAACCCATCCCTTTGGATTATACAACAGACTCTAAAACATGTGGGTCATGGCTCTTGGGGGGGGGGGGGTACCAGATGACTCTTCACAGGGGCCACCTGAGACCATCAGAAAACACAGATATTTGCACTATGACTCATAACAGTACCAAATTTATTAACTCAACAGTTATAAAGTAGCAATACAAATAACTTTTTGGTTGGAAGTCACCATAACATGGGAAACTGTATTAAAAGGTCGCAACATTAGGAAGGTTGAGAATCACTGCTCTAAACCATAGCAGGGTGTGGGTTCTCACAGTCCAGGTGGCCCTCTGCTGTCTGGTGACCTCTAACCAAAGGTTTCAAAAATCACATGCATGGTCACATTGTAGCTCAGTATCTCAGCCAAGAGCTCCAGTCTCAAATCCTGCCAGATTTAGCCAACTGGGTGATAAAGGCAGGCAGGGATCTTGGCCAGATGTCAATTTTCTAAACTGCTAATTTAGGAATGTAGTCATTTTTACATATGTCACTTCATGAAGAAAACAGACAAATTATTTTTTTAAATGTGTACATTTATTACCACGTGTTGTTGGTTGGTTTTGCTCTTTACTCTTGTAGGGCTCACCATCTAGCTCCCAAATAAATTACACACAGAAGCTTATTCTCGATTATAAATGTCTGACCTTACTTTGGCTTGTTGCTAGCAACCTTTTCTTATTTTGAAGTTATCCTATCTACCTTTTGCCTCTAGGCCTTTTCTTTTCTTATTTTTGTATATCTTACATTCACTCTTACTCTGTGGCTGGTATGGCCGGCTAGGTGGCTGGGTGGCTGGGTGGCTGGCCCCTAATATCTTCCTCTCCTTATTCTCTTGTTCTTTTTTCTTTTTCTGCCAGATGTCTCCTTCTGTTTACTCTCTCTGCCTTCCAGCCCCACCTCTCCTTTCTCCTGCCTCACTATTGGCCATTCAGCTCTTTATTAGACCGTCAGGTGCTTTAGACAGGTAGAGTAACACAGCTTCACAGAGTTAAATAAATGCAACATAAAAAGATGCAACACATCTTAGCATCATTAAACAAACAAACAAATGTAACACACCTTAATATAATATTCTACAACAACCACGTGAGATGGGGAAGAGGTGACTTGGTATAAAGAACAATGGGTCAGTTCTTGAACAAAGAATGCAAGGAATTTCAACATGATTTCAACATGATCTGGGATCTGCTAAGATTAGTTGAGTACTTACATGGTGGAGCACCTGATGAATGCCAAGTTCTTTTTTTCTCCATTTTTTTTTATTTAAGTTTTTTCCCCATATCTATCACTGCTCCCCTCCCTTCCCTCCTCCCAGTCCCTCCTGTCTTCCCTCAGTCTCTCCCACCCCATCCCCTATCCATTCCCCAAGGAGAGCAAGGAGTCCCACAGTGGATCAGTTCAGTCTAAATGCCAAACTCTTTATAAAATCCCACAGAAGCTTTTTCCTCTCAACCATAGAGTCCCTTGATGCCACCCCCCTTCTCTCAGTATTCTAGAGAGGACAACCAGTCGTTACCAACGGCCAATGAGTTCCTTTCAGTTGCCTCCATCACTCTGCACCAGACAGCTTAGTCAGGTGATAACCAACAGCCCTACTTGCCACAAAACCTTTTTGATCATGGTCTATGTCCATCACTGGGGTACCAGGGCTTTTCCTGATTAAACTTCACTTAAGGAGGCAAATGAATGCCAGGATGCTACAGGAACAAGCCTAGCAAACGGTGTCTTAGCTCTTATAGCTCCCCTGGGACACAGCCTATGTTGTCTTCACTTACATTTTACTGTTCTGGCTGAGAAGTAGCAGAACCAATTCTTAACATACTGATGACCTGGGAAATATTTAATGAGCAGAAGACTGAGTCTTTCTGGGAGCTCAACTGGAGGCACTCACAGGGCCATTTCCTGGGACAGTGGGAACAGAACAGGCACTAGAAGGGTCTTAAGTATTTGGAGGTAAAAATAAAGGATCCAGGGAGGCATGCCTACAGGATTGTGATAGCATGGGCACTGTGGGCAGCCAGTAGGGAAAAATGACTTGGATGGGTGGATGGGAATAAAAAAAGGGGGTCCTTGCAATGTTAGAAATGAGGAGGTTCTTACTAGCACCCAGTTCCTCTGGATTTCATCCAATGGGATGCCTTGTAGGTAATGTGGCTCAATCAGGGTTCTCCAATTTAACTTCTAGCTGCTGAGGGCTCGCTACACACCTGTACACTTGAAGGAGATTTGATTTCCCTAGCTCCGCCACCACGGGACCCTCACTGATCCTCTAAGACTTCTCAGAGCCCCTAGGGGTGTGCTCTTCCTCATCTCCCTCAGATATAGGTCTTCAGGAGCTGGGAGATGGGTCAGCTGGTAAGGTACTTGTCATGAAGCCTGATCACCCGAGTTTGACCCCTGGTGGCCACATAAAAGTGGAAAGAAAAGACCCACATCTTTTGGATTCAGCCATGGCAGACATTCACATGATGAAAGAGAAATGGGAGGGACAGGGCAGGGGCGGGGGAGGAGGAGGGGGAGGACGGGGAGGCCCTGTCTGCAGTTACACTCTAGTGGCAGAACCATGAGGCTGTCTTTGCACAGACATGGTCTGGTCCAGCCACACAATGACACTCTATTTGTCTCTATTAACAGATGAAAGAATTGAAGATCAGAGAAGTTAAGTGACTTGGTCACAGGCACAGTGAGGCAGAGCTGACAGTGAGCCATCCCGTGGAAGAGCTGATAGAGGGTACTCTATCAGGGATGAACAGAATTTAATCAGATACCATGGCAATGGGTTCCCATTCTGTGATAAAACACTGACCAAAAACAACACGGGGAGGGGAGGGTTTATTTTATTTTACAGCTTACACTCCATCACTAAGCAAAATCAGGGCAGAAACCCAAGACAGGAACCTAAAGGCAGGAACTGAAACTGAGACCATGAAGGAATGCTGCTTACTGGCTTACTCAGTTTGCATTCATATACAACCCAGGACTGCCTGCCCAGAGGCGGCATTGACCAAGAGGGCTCTTAATCAAGAAAATGCCTTACAGACATGCCATGGGCCAATATGATGGGCCTTCCCAGGTGATTATAGTTTGTGTCACATTGTGTGACCAACTAGCACAATGGACACATGTGTCTTAACAAATGTCTGGACTCCTTTGCAAAGCAGGCTTCTCCACCAACCTACCAGGCTCAAATGCCCAGAGTATAGAGGAGGAAGCAAGCCCTAAGAAACCAGAAGGACTTCATCCCAAGCAGGATACATTATGAAATGGAAAGGGTAGGGGCTACGGACATTCTGTCAATCACTCTACATCTCATTCACTCAGCTACTATTACTGAGGACTTACTCACTTCCAGCTCTGGGAACACAAAGGTGAGTGAGCCAGCCCACCTGGGCTGGAGAAATCTGCCACTAGCTGAGGCCCAGCTTTCCAACCCTTGTCTGTCCCTTTCCAGTTATCGATCGGCCTGAGTCTCAGTTTTCGTACCTTGAAGGTGGTAGTACTCTGCAAACAGTTAGCAGTTAATCTGTTCTCTGAATTTTATCTCCATTTTTTAAATGAGTGAAATAATGGCCGTCCAGTGAAGACCAGGTGAGATTACCAAGACCCACTTGCCACTGCTCAGTCCACAGGCACATTCCAAATCTCAAATAGTCTGGAAGGCTTAGGTGTCAACTTATTGGAAGAAACACTGAGTCAACCCATGAGACCAGTCTTGGTAGGGCTGGTGCTGTCCCAGAAAGATGTTTGGATGGCAGGTGCAAGCGATATAAGAAAGCAAAGCTGCCCAAAGTGGGTCAGGCTCCCTCCCTCCTCTGGCTGAGGCCCAGCTGAGTGCCATTGGTTCCAACACTTGTCTGTCCCTCTACATTTCCGATTTTGTTCTTGCAAGGTTTAAAATATTTGGGACTATCTGACGATTATTGATAGAACCTTAGGCTGGTTTTTGCTCACTGGGTTCCTGCAAGAGATTAAATGGTTGATCTCCTGCCCTGGCGCAAGCCTTCCTCAGGGACACACAGTACCCAGGTGTCCTCAGCAGTCCCAGAGATGCCTTACCTGCAGGAAGGGCTGAGGCGGGAGCCAGAGCTTTATCTGATGCCTTTGTGACTCCACCCGAACTACATTAATTTGTTCTGTGCTAGTTCCAGGCATATTACAAAGCTTCATCATTAAATGTGGCAGCAAGTGTTTTTTATATTAATGAGCGTAAGTCAAAGGGGGAAATCTCTGGTTAAGGCTGTGTTCTTCCAGAACGCTAGGCTGTCCACGGCTCATTTCTCAGAGAAGGCTCCTGCTTCTCTGCCTCTCCCTTGTGATTAAAAACCGACTTGTTCTCTTGCATTCATGTGTGGCTAAGTCCTCAGACCGCATGCAAGAAATTAGACTGGGGTTGGGTCTGGAATGGGGGGGGGGGGTGGAGAGGGGGAAAGTCTGCCAGTTCCATTTGGCGAGAGCCAGGTGATAAGACAAAAGGTAGCCAGAAACTCTGACAGGCCTGTGAAGTGTTCGCACACTGCTGTGTGGAGTTGTTTAAAATCACATTCTTCAGAGTCACTTTCCCAATTCAATTGCTACCAGAGACTTGGCGATATCCAGGGATGTGATTCTGTGGTGCTGGCTGCTAGTATGTGGAGCCTCCCTGGAAGGCATCACGGAGATTAGGAAATGCTGATGGATTGGGCCACGCGTGACTCTCTGAGGATGATCTTGGCTATGACTTGACCTGCAACACAGATAAGAAGCTAACTCATCCTGGAGAACCCAGGTTTAAAGGCTTTGCCTAGTGTCAACCTCAGAGTTGGTGGTGATGGTTTGAAGGCTCCTGCTGTTCTGCTCTGGCTGATGAATTCAGGGGTTCAGAGGAGAAAGTGGAGCCCATACTCTCCCGCACCATGGAGAAAAGTGGGTGTCTGAGGGGAACCCAGCAGAGTCATGAGATTTAAAATCTTCAAGGAAGCAGGGCAGTGGTGGCACATGCCTTTAGTCCCAGCACTCAGGAGGCAGAGACAGGCAGATCTCTGTGAGTTCGAGGCCAGCCTGGTCTATAGAGTGAGCTTCAGGACGGGTTCCAAAGATAAAGAAAAACCCTGCCTTGAAAAAAAATTAATAAAAAAAAAATCTTCAAGGAGCTAAGCATGTAAAACACACACAGGAGCAGGAGGATCATAAGCTGAAGACCAGCCTGGTCTAAAAGAATGATCTAGAAAGGATGAACACTGACTCCTCTGTATCTGCCTGTCTCCACTCCCCAGAGCTGGAGTGACAAGTCATGTCATTGCTAAGCTGAGATTATTTTTTAAAAGATGTATTTGTGTGTGTATACAAGTGCTCTATCAGCATGTATGTCTGCAGGACAGAATAGGACATCAGATCCCATTATAGATGGCTGTGAGCCACCATGTGGTTGATAGGCATTGAACTCAGGACGTGGAAGAGCAGCCAGTGCTCTTAACCTCTGAGCCATCTCTCCAGCCCAGATTTAAAATAACAGCAACAAAACAGTGGATGTTGGAGGTCAATTCAGGCCCTTATGCTCTTATGTTTACAAAGCGAACACTTCACTGGCTCAACCACTTCCCCAGGCTTTTAATTTAAAAACAAACAAACAAAAAAAAACCACTCCAAATTTGCCTTCTTGATAGTAAGAGAGGTGGGGAACAAATGGAGGAGAAGCAAGGCAGAGCCTACACACACTGACACAGACAGACAGACAGACAGACAGACAGACAGACAGACAGACACACACACACACACACACACACACACACACACACACACACACACACACACACACACGTTTAGTCCCAAGGCCAAGCCCGGGACACTCCTGTTTCCTCATATCTGCTGAGGATAACACCCATACTGTTTTAAGCTCAGGTGGGGACCAGGGTCTGGTGGATTGGAAGAGGGTAATGATCCTGAGGATCTTGTCAGTTCAAAACCAGAAAGACTTTATGTCTGTAGGAGATGGAGACAAGGGGCATCTTTGGGCTGGTATCCCTTGAGGTCCTGGCAAATCACACCAAAAACAAGCACCTAGATATTTAGAGATGCAGATGTTTAAACATCAGCTTATGTCAATGATGGCTCATGAAAAAAAAAAAACATGAAAAACAACTCCATCTAGACCTTTACAAATTATTTATATTTTGACAAGTTAATACATTTATACAATGTATTTTGATCATATTCACCCTCGATTACTTTCTCCTATTGCCCAGCCCATGGTGGGTGGTGCCATTCCTGGAATGCTGGTTCTGGGTTCTATAAGAAGGTGGTCCCGTCAAGCCATGGTGGCAAGCAAGCAGCTCCATGCCCTCTGCATTAGCTCCTGCCTCTGGGAACCTGTCCTGTTTGAATTCTTCTCTTGGCTTCCTTTAGTGATGAACAGCAATGCTGAAGTGTGAGCCAAATAAACCCTTTTGCTGCTTGCTGATGATGGTGTTTTATTGCAACAACAGAAACCCTCTCGCTGCCCCTCCCCCATTCTTTCTAACAAGTCCCTCACTTTCAGGGTTTGTTGTTGTTTATCTTGACCACTGAGTTTAATAACAGTTGTTTTGGTGAGCATGGGCGTATGTGATTCTTTACTGGAGCAAGAGGGACTTGTCAACAGCTATGCCACTGAGGACTATGATTTTCCTCACGCACCAGCCGTTAGATGCCATTGTTTTCTCAGGGAGGGGTGGGGCCTCCCTCATGTACCCCTCCATATCCATTATGGAATGGCAGCAGGCTCAGTCTTCTACAGGCAATCAGAGCTGCTGAAAGTTTACAGTGCTATGGCCATGTCTTGTCCACAAGACATGATCTGTTACCCTAAGCCAGGTGGGTTCTCAACCTTCCTGATGCTGAGACTCTTTATAATTTCTCATGTTGCTATGACTCCCAACCATGAAATTATTTCATTGCTACTTCCTAACTGTAATTTTGCTACTTTCATGAATCGTAATGTAAATATTTTTAGAGATAGAAGTTTGCTAAAGGGGGTTACAACCCACAGGTTGAGAACCACTGCCCTAAAGCATATTTAAAACAAGACAAGTCACACTTGAAAATCAGCATCTACTTCATAAAAGCGTGCACTTGAGCCAGGATGTGGTGACACACTTTTAACCCAGCACTTGGGAGGTAGAGGCAGACAGATCGCCAAGTTCAAAGCCAGCCTTGTCTACAAAGCAAGTTCCAGGAAAACCAGAGCCACAGAGAGATCCTGCCTCTAAGAACAAACAATGAACAAAGAAAAGCAAGCACCTTAAATCTACCACCACAACACCTGCACCGGGGATGACTCCAGTCACCCCTTAGCTGGGCCACATGTTCTGTGTTCTCATCTCTAGCTGGAACGATGTCATTGATAACACCCCCCCCCCTTTTTATGAAAGAAGACCCTATTCTCTCTAAACCAGCCTGTATCAAACATAATGAAAACTAATACTAAGCACATTAATGTCATTTCCCAGCTTCACTAGTAGGTACATTTGAGCTTGCGTCCCTTGCTACAATACCCTTCTCCCCAAGGGCAGATGCCTGCGAGGTTTCCTCTGGATAATATTTTTCCTAAAGAGGGATCCAGACCACCTGCGGCATCCAACTGTTGTTTGTTTTTTGAAGAAATATTAATAATAAAGTTAATATTTATTGAGCACTTACTCCATGTCTGGCAACTTTCCAAGCTTTTCCCAGGAATTAACCTATGTAATTTTCACAGTGAATACAATTGTTGCTATTGTATAGATGAAAGAGTGGAGACATGATGCTCTCAAGGGCCCTACCTGTGTTTCTCCTAGGAAGCAGCAGAGGCCAGGATTCAAAGGAGACCCATGGGGCCTAGCAGAGAGTGTGGCTAAGCAGTCATCAACCCTGTTCCTGACTGAGTTTCCTGAAGCAGCTTTTGTAGGTTTATCCTTCAAGATGGGCCAGCCCATATTATGACAGAATCCTTCAAATCTCAGTGGAGTGAGACAGCGGGATTTCATATCTGGTTGATGCCACATGATAACCAAGAGCTAGCTGGAAGGCCCCAGTGCTCCTGACAGAGCACCATGGAGGACAAGAAGAGAGGTAGTCCTCACCATCAGGTTCCTACACCTTTCTAGGAAGGGTAGCTTAGAGTGTCTGCCCAAAATAAACCACATGATCTAATGTAACTTCTGGGGCAAAGGGTGGTATTAATCACCCATTGAGTTGCTAAACCATCTTGAAAGGGGTCTGGGTCTGGGCTGTAAGAGGAACATTGGTTCTTGTTAGGTCATGCATCTCTACTTGGGGACCACATCTCTGTGGGTTAGGAGGAAGACTTTCTTCCTCACCTTCGTTTCTATCATCTATCAGAGATCCTGGCATGGAAGGTGGAATTTTCCCCTCTGCAAAGCCATGCATAGGCTATTTCCACTACCAGTCTCTCCTCCCTGCTCTGCCTCCACATCTGCCTCATTTCCATGTCTTGGAAAGAAGTTCAGTTGGGGTGAGGTTGCTCTTCTGTCTCTGACTGGAGAAACCATCAGGTTGTTTTTTTCACAGCACCAGGAGCTACTTCTCAGCATCTATTACAGATTCTCCTTGAGCAATGTAGCTCAGTGGTAGGATAGGTTCTGACCGTGTGAGGCCCTGAGGACAATTCCAGAATACAGAGAACATTTTCATTGTTCTGTGCACTGTGCAATTGATGTGCTGTGTGTGTCTTCCCCAAAAGACTGGAAACTTCGTGAAGGCAAGTTCCAAGCCTATCTCATTCACCTGGGACACACACATACACACACACATACACACACACACACACACACACACACACACACACACACACACACACACTCTCTCTCTCTCACACACACACCCTCACAGTCTCCCCTAAGGTCAAGTGAGCAAATGACAGAGACACAAAGGACTATGGTTTCCTGGTTGAGCACTCAGGGTAATGGTATAGAGAGATTTCCGGGCTCCAGACATTCTCTGAGATGGTATCAAGATAAGAGAGTCCATAGAAGAAATGGGTGGAGTCTTAATCATCCCACAGCCCCTGATCCTGGTAGTTTATATCATCTCAGTAGGCAAAGGGGAGGTAGGAAGCTAATGTATTGTCAGGTTACCTTGGCAGACCAATTAAATACACCCACCCTGAAGCTCCATCCCATTCAAGCATCTAGGGTTTCCCAGGTAAGGAGGAAGAGAGCCTGGGCACTCAAACTCTGTCTTTTTTCTTGTTTGTTTGTTTTTTCCTGTTTTCATGATAAACTGTCAGAAGCCCCCGAAGAGCATAGGACTTACGTTTGATCACAGTTCAAGGGGACCATCCTTTGTGGTGAGTAGGAGCTTGAAGCAGCAGGTCACATTACATCTACAGTCAGAAGACAGTGGTGAATGTTAGTATTCAAGTCAGGCTCTCATTTCCTTTATGTTTCTATTCGCATGGGAGTTCATGGGTTGTGTGTGAGTTTTGTCTATGACCGTACATGGCCCACCTTACTCATTGAGAGGCTCTCCTTTAAACCAAGATCTCCCACATGAGGCTCCTCTTGCCAGGCAACTTACTCCCAGGATCCTTTGCTTCCACTTTGTAAGCTGGGATTGCACGAGGGCCACCACGCCCACCAGATAGTTACAGGGCTTCCTGGGGATCTGGACTTAGGTCTGCACTTGTGTGGGAAGCCCTTTAACCACTGAGCCATCTCCCCAACCCCACTTTCTCCTGTTCATACAGTCAGTCCAGGATGGACACCCAGGGTGTGCTCTACATAGTGAGTGGATCTTCCTATAGCAAACACCATCAAGACAATCCCCACAAGCATGCTCCTCTATTCATCTTGCAGGTGCTTCTAAATTCTGTCAAGTGGACAATTGACACTAACCCTCACAAACTCCGACTCCAGAGGGCCACTGCCTCTGGGCTGCTTGCAGAACCTGAAAAGCACCCATGAGTGGGAAGAGGAAGGGCCATGGCAGGCACATCTCATCCTATGTCTGAGGAAGGCTGAGCCCCCTGCTTGCTGCAGCATCTGCCATGGTGAAAGCTGAGGTTCTGCTGTTAGGTTTCGAATCCTCTGGGCCTCCGGTAATGCTGGGAAGTGCTTCAGTAGACTCCAGCTAGTCATGCTTGTACAGTCTCAACCTCTCTATTATGTTACCGTCTGTGATTTGTCCTTGCCTTTAACAGACCTGCAAACATCACTTGAATTTGCTTTACAGTCCCAAGCTGGGGGCTAGGGACACAGCCAGGCAAAAGACATCCTCTGCTCAGCAGTACTTGGTAAAGCCACGTGGGCAGTATCTGAAAAGGTGCTGAAGGCTGAACAGGACACTGTGTAATGAGTGTGCTGGTTAGGCAATTGTCAGCTTGATTAGATTGAAACAGACCTATAAGATTAGTAGCTCACGCCCCTGAGTGTTATCTGTGAAGGCTTGAGAGACAAGCAGAGTGTGAAGGCTCCAGCTTACTTGGAGGCTTCATCCGTGGATAGACTCAGAGTTTCAATAAATTATTAGGAAATAGACTGTGGAAGCTGGACTTGCCTGGAGGAAGCAGGATGCTGCTGGGAACATACTTTCTGAGAGAGTCATTCTGTAACCCTCTCTGATTACTGGATGTTACAGGGTGAACAGCTTTAGACTGTTTCATTCATCCATGATATTCCTACTTTGGGAGGGAACCCCACATAAAAGTCATTCAACTGTGACTTACAACTTCTGGGTGCAGGAACCAGAGAAAATTCTTCCTTCTTAAGGTTGTTTCTTTCAATACTTTATTGCAGCAATGGACAGTTGAGCAGCACAATAGATTTGGAAAGTTTGGATACATGCTTTGCAATGCATCCCTCTCTTTTGAATGACCACGAAGCACATAGGCGTGTTAAAAGCTCCAAGAAGTCCTGCAGGGAAAGACTTTTATTTAACAGTTTTACCCAGGATTTTCCAAGCTTATTTGACACCAGAACTTTTTGTACCAAATTGCCTTTATTAACATCCCAAGGAACTGGAATTCCATGGCATACACTTTGACAATGTTATCACATTGCCATCCAGCTTATTGAATAGAGCATGAAGGCTGAGCAAGAGAGAGATAGCTCAGCACCCAGCAGTCAGATCCTGCTTGGACTTCTGCTGGACTTTCCTGCCTGCACCTACACCATCAGCTCTCTTGCAACTCCAGTTTGCTGACTACAGATCTTAGGACTCCCCAGCCTCCATAAATCCATTATCCAAATTTCTTGCAATCAATTAATTATTCACATCCTACTGATCCTGTTTTCTCTGGAGAATCCTGCCTAATTAGATTTTGGAACATATTTTTTGGTAGGAGGGTCCGCTGGGCTTTGCACTTCTGACTAACGTGTGAATGAATGACCATGAATATGGTCTCATGTCCTTCGCTTTGAGGTGTAGCTGTTATTAGTCAGGAGTGCTCTGCCATCAGAAATTACACATTCACCAAAACAAATAAATATATTATAAGTTTTGATGGGAAAAATTCAAATGGCAGAAACACAGATACAGTAATTGCACTTTTTTTTTTTTTAAAAAAAAAGCTAATTTTATTTTATTTTTAAAAATTTTCTTGAAGTTGTTTCTGGACTTTGCCCATAATCATTGCATGTTGAGTTCTTACAGGGAAATCAGCAGATGGCTCCTTAATGAACCAGCAGTGCACAACCAAGGAGTGTGGAGGCTGGTGTTTATTTTCAGATCAAAGGGAGAAAAATTAAGCCCAGAGGTACTTGTTTTCCGGAAAAATCACACTCTCGTGTGTTAGGGCGACAGGAATCTTCATGATTTCACAGTTTTCCCCTGCCCACCCCACTTACTCCCCCTACTAATCTGAATCTATAAATAGGGCTTAAATATTGTTCTTCTGAGGCTAAGGGTGTTTGCTGTTTAGTGGTAGAGCATTCACTTAGAGAGCAAGAAGCCCTGAGTTTGATTCCCAGATAGGCAAAGTCAATGATAAATACATAGTGCTTCTTGGTTATTTGCAACAAGGTGAACTAGCTACTCTTAATTAAAAGGTTTCCAAAAAGCCCCATTCCAAACAAATGTGGTCTTGCCTTAAAGAATGCTTTGTTGTTATTTACATCCGAGAAAAGACCTGGCCAAGAAGGCTGCAGAAAAGGCCAGGCTTGAAAGATCTGAGGGTTTTGCTTCTTTCCTTTCCCTTTTCCGTCTTTCTAGAAAAGATGTCTGCCAATGACAGGATTCCGGGTGAGGCCAAACCTGAGGAATATTTGATCTGCTTGAGCAAGGAGCTTCCTGCGTGCTTCAATGCAGCCCACAGAACAGTTCAGCAACCACCTGGTATTGAAATGCTGTTGTGTGGACAACCTGCCATCTAGTGGTCAGAGAGAGAATCGCAAAAACAATTTTTCCGGTCATTTGCCAAAACTGGCCAATAATTCTTAGGCTTTGCTTCACACTAGATGGTCCCAGGGAGCTTGTAAATGTCTGATGCCAAGGCTATAGCTGCATACTGACTACATAGAAATTTCTTGGAACCCAGTAGGTTGTGACTATGAGCTGTCACCAAAGACTGTGATCTTTGCACCAAAGCAGTTGATTAAAACAAAGAAAGCTTCAGGTGATGTCTTCTGTTTCTGGGAGATGCTGAGTGTGCAGACCTCTCTCTCTCTCTGATACTGAATGTAAAGATCTCTCTCTCTTGATACTGAGTATACACACCTCCCTCCCTCCCTCCCTCTCCAAGGTCTCATGCATCCCAAGCCGGCCTTGAATTTCTGGTCCTCTTGTCTGCCCCCTCCCCCATTTCTAGGATTATAGGTGTGCACAACTATGGGTTTGACTTTCTTTTTTCCCTCCCTCCCTTCCTCTCTACCTCCCTCCTTCCCTCCCTTCCTCCCTCCCTCCTTTCTTTCCTCCCGCCCTTCCTTCCTTCTTTCTTTTTTATTCTGTGTGGTTTTTTTTTTTTTTTTTTTTAATGGGGTCAATGTGCGGAAAACTGGATATGTTACAGAGCAAAAACTTGGAGTTTGACTCTTGGGATCAAATGTATACTTTGCTTAAACACACCTGCCAAGGGACATTTTGGTGGCTCACTGGACCATGGATCATCATGGTTTCATGGGGATCCCTGTGTGTTATGGTTTGAATGTGTAATGTAGACTCTTACCCCACCCCCTGACTTGTGTGTTTGAGTAGTCAGTCCTTAGATGGTGGTGTAGTTTGGAAAGGCTGTGGAACTTCTGCAGCCAGAGACATAATTGGCAAAGGACCTAGTGCCACATGGGCAGAGCTATCTGTGGGCAGAGCTGCATATGAAGGTATAGCACACTTGAAATACAGGGGTATAAGGAAGCCATGTTACAGGTTTCCACCACCCCAACCTGGTCCTGGATTGATGGACAGACACCTGATAGATTGTATCCCTTATAGTATGAGTTAAAGCACATCTTCCTTTCCTTTAGTTATTTTAGCTGGGTATTTTAGCACAGCAACAGAAAGTTAACCACATGTGATGAATCACATAGACCTGAAGTGACTGCACAATAAATTCTATTTAGATGAATTTTATTAGGAGTCAACAACATTATTTTTAACTTGCTTTTTAAAAAGATTTGTTTTTATTTTCAAATTTGAATTTAAAATACATTTACATGCATCTGCTCATGAGAGTGCTAGAACCCATAGAGGTCAGAGGCCTCCTAAGCTGGGCCTACAGACAGTCTGAGCTGTCCAACACGGGCGCTGGGAACTAGGCACCCTCTAGGTCTTTTTGACTGTTGAGACCTCTCTCTAGCTCTTTAACTGGCTAAATGTATTTTCCCCCCTTTATTTTGTGTGTGTACACATGTGCATGCACACACAGATGCTATGGAGGGTATGTAGAGGTCAGAGGATGACTTGAGGAAGTCATTCACTGTGTATGTCCTGGGTTCAAACTCAGGTCATCAGACTTAACATCAAACACCTTTAATAATAAGCTGTCTCTCTGGCCCACTTTTGGGAAATGTTTATAGACACCCCATAACATAAACAGTAGTTCTAACTTCTTTCCAGTAGGTGTGAAAACCATCCGTGAACACACATCCCTTGAAGTCTCTCCCAGTGCATTGCCTGGGTTGAATTTCAACACGTTTGACCTTTTGGCCAATACTGTCAGCTTCCTCCAGCTAAAGAAAGCCCTCTTCTGTGTCTCACATCACTTCCTGTGTGCTGGGCTTATCAAGCTATTCCAATCTTTCCAAATGATTGGCGAAGAAAGCAGTATTGCTGGTGTGAGGTGTATTTCCCTAGCAGGCAGGTCCGAACATCTTCTCATAGCACAGTGAAACTTGTCTTCTCAAAGGCTTGATAGTAAAGTCTGAAATGGACAATAAAAGAGAGACCAGCAAGTAGCGGACCTTGTAATCATGTTAGTAACTGTTGGAGTCCCACAGAGCCCCAGATTTAAAAGAACTAAGTGATTAAAGCTTTAAATAAGTACCATATATATGTATACATATATGTGTGTATGTGACAAGGTCTCACATTATAGTCAAGGCTTCCCTAGAACTCACTGTGTAGCCCAGGCTGCCATCAAACTCCTAACACATCTGTATCAGCTTCCTAAATGGCAGGATCGCAGGCATGAGCCACCACGTTGAACTCTGCTCAAAGCCCTTATAGAATCCTGAGCTAGGAAGAGGGATGTAAGCAGAGCTCTGATGGGGGTGGTGGGGGAGGGGTTGTCTAACGAATGAAGCTCTGCTATTCAGATAAAAAGTGTGAGAAGAAGTATTAACAGTTGTGTCTGAGCAGCCCTTTTCATTAGACATTATAGACCTCAGCTTTTTTGACACAAAGGCAGAAGCTCTGAGTCTGTAGCCACAGTTTCTCGGATAGCTCTAAATGTGCCACGGAGTCATGTTTTAGGGCAGTGTATTTCAACTGCTACATTCTTATGTGCTTTCTGGCAGTGCTCCGAAGCTCATTTGTCCCATGTATTGCCCAGCACTACGTCCCAATTCACCAGTAGATGCATTCTTTAATTCATCAGCTGCAAATAACTAACAGTCCGTCGATCAAGAGAGGGGCAAATAATTTTCTCAAGCTGATTTTTATGTTTTAATTTCTTAATCTTCAAATCTGTGTTTCTTGCTTATGAATTCCAGCTTTTCTGCATTGCACCCCACAACTTCTGATGCCCCTATCTTGAACTTATCTCAAATCTCCCCTAAATCTGTTCAGTTTTTTTTAATGTTTTAAATTAGGGCTAATCCATTCAAGATTTTACTTGTGGCTGAGGCTATTTTTCAAGTCAATGATCAAGTATGGTAAGAGCATCGATTAAACAAGCCATCTCTGCTGGGAACTAAAACGCCAGCTCTCTCACGTTCTGCATCTGAATAGGCTGGGCATGGTGGCAATCCCAGCACTCTGGAGGCAGAAGCAGCTAATCTGGTCTACATAGAAATTTCTAGATAGAGACCCTGTTGAAACAAAACAAAAAATGGAATGGAGTCTGAGTGGGTTTTTGTTTGTTTGGTTGATTTGGTTTTTGACTTTTTGGTTTCCCAATAGTTATGAATGAAAGCCATGCAGCTTTTTAAGTTCTTAGACCAGCTTTACGGAGCTTCCATATCTGGCAGGACAGTCTTACGTCAGTGTTTTTCACAGCTAAAATTTTGCTCGTGAAATGAAAATATTTAGAATTGGTTCAGCCTAAGTGTTAAATACTCTTACATGACCTCAGGAACACCCTGTTGATGTTCTGATTAAAATTAAGGTTCTTATCTCCATGGAAATCACTGACACTCAGGGTTATTCATTCTTCCCAACAAAGGGCATGCCACACTTTCCCATTAGTTCAAATGTGGCTTTCATCACCTCCACCAAAATGTCGTGACTATCTTAATGGCTAACTTTTGCAATGTAGTAAAATAAAAATTCCGTAAGCACTGAACACAAGCACCCCATGCTCCCCAGCTGTGTTGGGCGTCACTGTCACCATTATATTATATTCATTATTATTTTCACTTGTCTTTATTAAATAAATCACAGGAAAGACAGATTTTTAAAAACTTCACACTGAAGAAATTTACCACTGTGTCAATATTGTTAAAAAAAAAAAAATGTTTCTCTCTAAACGGGTCTCTCAATGCCCTGAAGTAAAAGTCTAGGAGACTGTGTATATAAATTTGCAAATTGATTGTAAAACATATATGGAAATACAAAATGCCCAAAGTAGCCGCACAGACCCTGCAAGAGTTTTACATTACAGAATACCAAGATTTATAATGATGCCCAATGGCCATGAGAATAGAGACACAAAGCAATTCAGACAAGTGTCCAACACAGCAGAACTCCGAGTAGTTCACACACTGTTCATCTCTAATAAAATGACGTGATGACAGCCTAGCTTCATTTTGTGGCTGTGATAAAACTCTGAGACCCAAAGCAACTTAGGGGCAAAGGGTTTATTTGTCCTGCACTTTCAGGCCACATCTGGTCACTGAGGGACTTGAGGACAGAAATAGAAGCCAGAACCTGGAGGCAGATGCATATAGGAACTCTGCTTGCTGGTCTGATTTCTGGCTCACTCCCAGGCTCACGATAGCTAGCTTTCATGTTTATTTTTATTTAAATTTTAAAAATACTTTAAAAATGAAATAAATTTATATCACTCCCTCCTGCCCCGCCCCCCATTACTTGTGCTACCTTTCCTCAAATATCTCCTTTGGCTCCCCACTCGTCTTTATTATTAGCATCTCTCACACATACATGTATGTATGTGTCTGTATATACAAATACATGTAGAAATACAACCTGCTATGTCTGTTGTTGTTTGTGTGCACATATTCATTTCAGGCTGATGACTCTGCACTGGACAACCGAAAAGGGACCCATCCCTGGAAGAGGCCATTTCTCCTCTCCCCAGTACCTGTCTGGAGTCCTTTGTCTATAATGAGAACCCATGAGATTTCCCCCCTTCCACATTACCGTGTCCACTGTGCCTGTCTGGTTTATGTAGCCATGTCGATGATGAACTGTTTCGAAGCAGATTTCCTAGTATTCTGGTCCTTACAGTCTTTCTGACCCCTCTTCTATGCTGGTCTCTGAGCCAAAGATTCAGGATGTGTAATGTAGATGTCCATTGGGGCTATATTCTCCATAATCTGTGTTCTCTACATTGTGTTCTGTTGTGTTTTTCTGTGATGGTCTCTATTTGCTGTAAAGAGAGGATTCTCTCATGAAGGGTAGAAGCCACACTTACCTGTGGATGTAAGGATAAGATTTAAATTGTAAATTATGCTGGACTAGCAAAATGAGGATGCCAGATTATTTTCTTAGACCTTTTTTTTTTTTTTTTTTTTTTTTTTTTTTTTTTTTTTTTTTTTTTTTTTGGCTTTTTGGCTTTTTGGCTTTTTGGAAACAGGGTTTTCCTGTGTGGTTTTGGCTGTCCTGGAACTCAGGCTGGATTTGAACTCACAGAGACTCACTTACCTCTGCTTCCCAAGTGCTGTGATTAAAGACATATGCCTAACTGATGGCAGATTATTTTCTAAGGTCCATGACCTCACTAGCTACGTGCACTTGGCTAGGTTTCCAATACCAGGCATGATTTCTCTCCTATTTAGTGGTACTCACGTCCAACTAGACAGCTGTTGGTCATCACCAACCCTTTTTAATAAGTGATGCTGGATCAACTTAAAATCAGCGTAGACCAAAGTTATGTTTGCTCTCATAAACACTTACTATGAAAATTAATTCTAGATTTATATAGGCATATTTATGAAAGCTCAAATTAAAAGATGTTACATACAACAATATCTTTGTTATCTTGAAATAAGCCACTACTTTACAATCAGTATACAAAATTAAAATCTCTAAAGTAAAATATTGCTGAACTATTTTAAAATTAGGAATTTCTCAAGGCTGGAGAGAGGGTTCAGTGGTTAAGAACACTTGCTGCTTTTGCAGTGGACCCAGTTTTTTTTTTTTTTTGCAAAAAAAAATTTTGCAAAGTGAATATATATAAGTGGGCACTGTACTCGCATGGTGCAAAGTGAATATATATAAGTGGGCACTGTACTCGCACGGTGCAAAGTGAATATATATAAGTGGGCACTGTACTCGCACGGTGCAAAGTGAATATATATAAGTGGGCACTGTACTCGCATGGTGCAAAGTGAATATATATAAGTGGGCACTGTACTCGCATGGTGCAAAGTGAATATATATAAGTGGGCACTGTACTCGCATGGTGCAAAGTGAATATATATAAGTGGGCACTGTACTCGCATGGTGCAAAGTGAATATATATAAGTGGGCACTGTACTCGCATGGTGCAAAGTGAATATATATAAGTGGGCACTGTACTCGCACGGTGCAAAGTGAATATATATAAGTGGGCACTGTACTCGCACGGTGCAAAGTGAATATATATAAGTGGGCACTGTACTCGCATGGTGCAAAGTGAATATATATAAGTGGGCACTGTACTCGCATGGTGCAAAGTGAATATATATAAGTGGGCACTGTACTCGCATGGTGCAAAGTGAATATATATAAGTGGGCACTGTACTCGCATGGTGCAAAGTGAATATATATAAGTGGGCACTGTACTCGCATGGTGCAAAGTGAATATATATAAGTGGGCACTGTACTCGCATGGTGCAAAGTGAATATATATAAGTGGGCACTGTACTCGCACGGTGCAAAGTGAATATATATAAGTGGGCACTGTACTCGCACGGTGCAAAGTGAATATATATAAGTGGGCACTGTACTCGCACGGTGCAAAGTGAATATATATAAGTGGGCACTGTACTCGCATGGTGCAAAGTGAATATATATAAGTGGGCACTGTACTCGCACGGTGCAAAGTGAATATATATAAGTGGGCACTGTACTCGCACGGTGCAAAGTGAATATATATAAGTGGGCACTGTACTCGCATGGTGCAAAGTGAATATATATAAGTGGGCACTGTACTCGCATGGTGCAAAGTGAATATATATAAGTGGGCACTGTACTCGCATGGTGCAAAGTGAATATATATAAGTGGGCACTGTACTCGCATGGTGCAAAGTGAATATATATAAGTGGGCACTGTACTCGCATGGTGCAAAGTGAATATATATAAGTGGGCACTGTACTCGCACGGTGCAAAGTGAATATATATAAGTGGGCACTGTACTCGCACGGTGCAAAGTGAATATATATAAGTGGGCACTGTACTCGCATGGTGCAAAGTGAATATATATAAGTGGGCACTGTACTCGCATGGTGCAAAGTGAATATATATAAGTGGGCACTGTACTCGCATGGTGCAAAGTGAATATATATAAGTGGGCACTGTACTCGCATGGTGCAAAGTGAATATATATAAGTGGGCACTGTACTCGCATGGTGCAAAGTGAATATATATAAGTGGGCACTGTACTCGCATGGTGCAAAGTGAATATATATAAGTGGGCACTGTACTCGCACGGTGCAAAGTGAATATATATAAGTGGGCACTGTACTCGCACGGTGCAAAGTGAATATATATAAGTGGGCACTGTACTCGCACGGTGCAAAGTGAATATATATAAGTGGGCACTGTACTCGCACGGTGCAAAGTGAATATATATAAGTGGGCACTGTACTCGCATGGTGCAAAGTGAATATATATAAGTGGGCACTGTACTCGCATGGTGCAAAGTGAATATATATAAGTGGGCACTGTACTCGCATGGTGCAAAGTGAATATATATAAGTGGGCACTGTACTCGCATGGTGCAAAGTGAATATATATAAGTGGGCACTGTACTCGCATGGTGCAAAGTGAATATATATAAGTGGGCACTGTACTCGCACGGTGCAAAGTGAATATATATAAGTGGGCACTGTACTCGCACGGTGCAAAGTGAATATATATAAGTGGGCACTGTACTCGCACGGTGCAAAGTGAATATATATAAGTGGGCACTGTACTCGCATGGTGCAAAGTGAATATATATAAGTGGGCACTGTACTCGCATGGTGCAAAGTGAATATATATAAGTGGGCACTGTACTCGCATGGTGCAAAGTGAATATATATAAGTGGGCACTGTACTCGCATGGTGCAAAGTGAATATATATAAGTGGGCACTGTACTCGCATGGTGCAAAGTGAATATATATAAGTGGGCACTGTACTCGCATGGTGCAAAGTGAATATATATAAGTGGGCACTGTACTCGCACGGTGCAAAGTGAATATATATAAGTGGGCACTGTACTCGCATGGTGCAAAGTGAATATATATAAGTGGGCACTGTACTCGCACGGTGCAAAGTGAATATATATAAGTGGGCACTGTACTCGCATGGTGCAAAGTGAATATATATAAGTGGGCACTGTACTCGCATGGTGCAAAGTGAATATATATAAGTGGGCACTGTACTCGCATGGTGCAAAGTGAATATATATAAGTGGGCACTGTACTCGCATGGTGCAAAGTGAATATATATAAGTGGGCACTGTACTCGCATGGTGCAAAGTGAATATATATAAGTGGGCACTGTACTCGCATGGTGCAAAGTGAATATATATAAGTGGGCACTGTACTCGCATGGTGCAAAGTGAATATATATAAGTGGGCACTGTACTCGCATGGTGCAAAGTGAATATATATAAGTGTGTGTGTGTGTGTGAGAGAGAGAGTGTATACATGTGGTGGGATTCAGGTGTCAGCTGATAAGGTCCGAAGATGCTTATCAGCGTCCATACTCCTGAACAGGGAGTGGCCAACCACATTCATAAGGGGCTGCTGGGATCTGGGGTCCCATTTATTTATTTAGTTATTTATTTTGTTCCCTGACTGGGAATTAAACCCAGAATGCGGCAATGAGAGCACCAAATCTTAACCACTAGACCAAGCTAGCTGCCTAGAAGAAACATGTAAGGAACACAGGTGAGCCAGGGGCCACGTGGCAGACAGATTAATGGAAATAGGTTGAGTTAAGATGAAGGAACTAGCTAGCAATGTGCCTGAGCCATAGGCCAAACAGCATGAACTTAATATAAGCATCTGAGTCATTTTGGGGGCCTAATCATCTGTGGGTGGCTAAGGGGTCTGGGGCTGCAGGTCTGTGGGTCTGGACCTCTGGCTGCCTGGGACCAAGAAACTTCATTTACAACAGATGGCATCCAACATGGGGCAAATATCCACTTAAAACCTGAGAAAGTTTAAAAAAGGGTTTTAGCACAGAAACTGAGCCAAAGCAGCTTCAAAATTGTGTATCTGAAGCAGGTCATTGTACAGAGATAGCGTGGCTTCCTGGCCAAATTCAAAATGGCGCCAGTGGACTGGTGGCAGGCAGTGTAAGCTGCAACCAGGCCGGTTCCTGAAGTCTCACAGAAGACTCAGTAGCATGTGATTGATTTCAGATCTCTGTTTATTTTGGACAAATAGGAAACAAAGATGGTTTCTTAGTAGCAGCATTTTCTTTGGTCTGCTCTGTTTGCTGGCGATGAACAGAGACGCGGTCCCTTTAAGAGAACTTACTGATTCAGCTTTATCTGCAAAACTTATGTGGCTCTTTAAGAGAGTGTGAGTATTGTAAAAGCTCTTCTGGTTGGAAAATAATTAAGGATTCACAATAAAACAGATTCAGATTAAAAAAAAAACCCTGTAAATGGGTTACAATGTATGTAAAAGGTACATAGGCTTCAGAGAGAAAAGAAAGAGGGTAGAGAAAGTCCCTAAAAGATAAACAGAGTAATAAAAATAAAATAAGCCATGTAAAAATGGAAAATAGACACAAAATATGGATTTTGGTTATTATTGTGTTTTCTTTTAATTTTTTAACTATTAATGAGCTAACTGTAGAAAGACAATGGATTGCCAAGGCTGCTACATTAAACAAGAATATACATTTTAAAGGTATTCTGATTTTGAAATTTGTATCTAAGGATTATTGCTTTGGAAGAGTTCTGCTTTTGTTTCCACAGAAGATGAGAACCTGTGGATTGCTTCCAGGCAAATATGGTTTCATCAACCAAGACCCCCTGAAAAAAATATCTCTGATGGGAAGAGATGGCCATATCAGCTTCAGGGCTACAGACTATGATCCAGTCTCAAGAACCCATGAGATTTTCAATGCCCCTTAATCAGCAGGAAGTAATAATGGAAAACTATGCCCAAATTCCCAAAATATTGTTTATAAATGTTTGTTTTCATCATAAATGGTTAATGGTCATAGTTAATCTCTTTCTAAGAAGAAAAAGGGGATAATATTTTGCTGGCAGACCCAAACCCAAATACATTAGAAACATTGTTTGAAGAACTAAAGAAAATATTGCCTGACTGGGGACTACAAATTGCCCCAGAGAAAGTGCAGAGGGGAAATTCTATCAATTATTTAGGATATAAAATAGGTTTACAGAAAATTAGGCCACAAAAGGTGAAATTGAATAGAGATAAATTGAGGACTCTTAACGATTTTCAAAAGCTATTAGGGGATATTGCTCATCTACGGCCCATTATTGGTATAAAAAACTATGAACTAGTTAATTTATTCAAGACTTTGGATGGTGAAAAGGATTTAAATAGTCCAAGAGAATTCTCCAATGAAGCCAAGAGAGAATTAGAGTTGGTGGAAAAGAAACTTCAAAAAGCACATGTGGATTGTGTGGATCCAAACCTAGATTGCATATTGGTTATTTTACCCTCTAGACAATCTCCAACAGGAGTCTTAATGAAAAGAGAAATATTATATTAGAATGGATATTTTTGCTGCATAGGCCAAGCAAGAAGCTGAAAACATATATCAAAAAAATTTCTGATCTGATTTTTAAAGGTAAATTCAGACTTCGCCAACTGACTGGAAAGGATCCAGCAGAAATTGTTGTGCCTTTGACTAATGAAGAGATTGATTGATTATACTCAGACAGGGAACCTTGGCAGAAAGCTTGTAGTGATTTTTAAGGAGAGATTAATAATAAATATCCTCAAAGTAAGAGAATTCAATTTATAAAGGAAACTAATTGGATCTTTCCTCATGTGGTACAGGATAAACCCATTTCTGGAGCTCCTACATTTTATACTGAGAAAGGCTGATTACAAATCAGAAAACTTTATTAAGGTGGCTCAGAGCCCTTATAACTCTGTTTAGAAGTCAGAACTATATGCAATTATTATGGTGTTGTTGGATTTCACAGAGCCTCTTAATGTAATAACTGACTCTCAGTATGCAAAAGGAGTTGTTTTACATATTGAAACTGCTGACTTCATTCGTGATAATACAGATTTGACCTTACTGTTCATACAACTACAAGATATCATCAGAGATAGGATACATCCTATGTACATAACATATATCAGGGCACACATGGATCTCCTGGGCCCTCTAGCACAGGGTAATGATGAAACTGATGGGTTCTTAATAGGAAACCTGCTAGAGGCCACAAAATTTCATGAGAAACATCATGTTAATAGCAAAGGACTAAAGAAGAGTTTTTCCATCACTTGTCATCAAGCAAAAGAAATACTAAGGAATCATAACACTTGCTCTTTCAATAACCAACCATCTTTACCTGCAGGAAGTAATCCTAAGGGTATACAGAGAAATGAGATCTGGCAAATGGATGTGCATCACTTTCCAGAATTCAGAAAGATGAAATATGTACATTATACTATTGCCACTTACTCTGGAATGCAATGGGCGACTGCTCTGAGTTCTGAAAAGGCTGATGCTGTACTTACTCACCTTTTGGAAGCCATGGCCATAATGAGAATTCCTGCTCAGATTAAGACTGACAATGCTCCAGCTTACATTTCCCAAAAAATAAAGCTGATATTTGAATATTATAATATAAAGCATATTACAGGGATACCACACAATTCTACAGGACAGGCAGTTGTAGAGAGATCTCACCGCACTTTGAAAAAGATGCTTTATAAACAGAAGAGAGAAATGAGAAAACCCAGGGAGAGGTTGCATGGTATTTTATTGACTTTGAATTTTCTTAATGCTGATGAAAAGGGAACATCAGCTGCTAAGAGACATTGGGTAATGGAGAAATCTTCCGAGATAAACCAACCCATCTACTTCAAGGATGTGTTGACTTCAGAATGGAAGCCGGGATATGTGCTTCAATGGGGTAGGGGTTTTGCTTTTGTTTCAACAGGAAAAGAAAAGATATGGGCACCACAAAATTAATAAAGGTCTGCTTTGAAAAGGAGTCCCTTCCTGAGTAATTGCTCATCCCTGATATGACAAATGGATACATGGTAAGGAAAACACATTTAATAAGACCGGGGCAGGGTCTCAGTTTTGTCTTTACAGGAAAATGGATACAACTATTTTTTAGACATTGAATAATTACTCACCTGCAATCGAAGACAGACTGATGATGAAGGAATGTACATGACGGACTAAGAGACCAATTGATACGCATATGCACTACTGGGTAATCTCTCAATTCTCACTGCTTTGCATCTTACATCTACACCTCTTTCAAAAAAAAAATTGTGGTCCTGATTTGACTATTAATAGGGCTGGATTTGGAGTGGAAGCAAGTGGCTCTCTCCCTCTCTAAACCCAAGCATACTGGTAAAGAAAATGTGAGAGATTTTGTCTCATATCAGAAAAGCCACCTGGTGTGGGACAGAAGACAGTTGGAATGTTTAGGGACCAATTGTGACTTCATCTTGAACCTTGTTTCTCTATGTATCTGTACCTTCCGAACATCCTGTCTGCATGCAGTCTTCTCCTGAAGTCATAAAGGACATAAATATCTTCTCTGGGCATCAACGATGCTTAAGTTTTCCATTGTAAATAACATTTCCTCCTATCAGCTATCTACAAAGAATCTGAAACTGGGATGGGGCCCCCACCGCACCGACTCCTACTGGTGAAACAGAAATAAAAAGAAGAGTATGAGAGAGAGAGAAAGAGACAGACAGACAGACAGACAGACAGACAGAGGCAGAAATAGAGAAATCAAGAACCTGGTGTACACCAATCAATGATTGCTTTTAGAAAATAGATTATTCAAAAACGGTTTCAAGATAGCTTTCTATGATTATCCTTCAGGTCACATTTCTAATAAGAATTCCAGATGGATTTACCCAGTACCCTGAGAATGGTTATAGATGTGTATAGTCAGTCCATTAGGATCTAACCATTGTTTTAGCTTTTACAGGATCCCAAGGAGATGCCTTCGACCTTAAGTCAGCAGGAAGCAACCTTATGAAAGACTACGCCCCTTTCCCAATAAGTTTTGTGCTCTGAGGGTTGTGGGTAATTATTATTCTGATAGATTAATTATAAGTTAAAATTGGGTTGGGGACAGAACAATAATATAGCCTCAAGGATCTCTTTTAAAGAAGAGAAAGGGGAATAGATAGGATAGATAAAGGTAGATTGTTCTACCTACCTATAAACAATTTTTAGCCAAATATATGGGCTAAGCTAAAGACAATTTGCACTGGCATAGATATTTGTATATTGACACAATATGAAATCATTTTATATGCTTGATTGAGACAATTTGTACATTGGTACAAAGTTAAATCTGAAATTGCTTTATAAACCCAAAGCAACTTGTACATCGATATAAAACTGAATCTGTAACTGTTATGTAAAATTGAATCTGTAACTGTTATATTTTATATATGCTTCTATCTCTGTTTAAAATATTTGCACATTATTGTTATGTCCACTATACAATTACTACCTCAATTTAACTATACTAGATATAATGTATGATTGCACTAGTTATGATATATGTACAAGATGTTTTATATACCTCTGTTTGGATGATATATATGTATATACATGTCTAAAATACAGTTGCCACTTTACATTGTATATATACCCCTGGCTAATGTTTGATAGTCATACTAAAAGTCATTGTTCAGAGATTATACACCCCTTTATAGGTAATCTAATTTTATAGTACAGGTTTTAATCCTTAGGACAATAAAATCTGCAGTCAACATTACTTAAGTTGCCATGTCACAGTCATCTCAGATACAGGTTAGAATATCATAGATAGACAGGAGTCTTCAACCATTTCATAGACACAGAGAATATGGCATTTAACATTTATTATTTGGATTCGGCCACAAGAGACACGACGACTCCTGGTGTCACTACTCCTTTCCTGAGATGGTGTTGAGCATCGAGGATACTCCTTTGGAGTTTGTCCTTTTGGCAGAGAATGGCAAGTTGGGTAAAGAACTTCCCTTACCTTGATTGCTGACAGTACACACATGATGTCCAAGCTGGATGAACAAGATGACAGATGGAGACTGACGAAACCTGCCTGGACAGGATAAGACAGTCCCTCCAAAATTGCCCTGCTTGTGAAAAGATCTGTCAGATACCATAGGCCTGTAGCCAATATGATAGATGCTCCAATGGCGCACAAAACCAGAGGTGATTGTCCAGGTAGCTGAATGTCGCTGTCCTCTCACAAATTTTGGAAGCCACTACTTCCACATGCTTCTGACTTACAGGTGATATATTTTCCTTCTCAGGTCTTGAAGGGGTTGAAAATAGGTATTTAAGGTTACTACCCTATTGTCCCTTAGCGAGGAACATTCAGATGTTGGATTTTCACTTTTCCAGATAAACATTTTTGAAGTAATTTATACACCCTACCATCAACCAATATTCTAGAAATATTTGATGTACTTTATATGTGTTAGGTTTTGGTTGGAGTTTGTGCCTTATCCTCTCCTAGATACTACTTCATAGTAGTTCCTATTGTATATAGTCTTAGTTTAGAATCTTCTTAGTTAGACAAAAGGGGGGAGATGTGGTAGGATTCAGGTGTCAGCTGATAAGGTTTGAAGATGCTTATCCAGGGTCCTGGGCTCCTGAAGAGGGAGTGGCCAACCCCACTCATATATACATGTGTGTATAAACATACATGTATAGATATATGTATATATAGTTTAAAACATCTTTTAAAAAATAATTCCTGCTTATTGAAACTCAATTAGTTTGTTCTATATAAGAAAACCAATATGTGAATAATTATTTATCACTATATTTTAAAGATTTATTTATTTTTATTTTATGTTTATGAGTATGTCATTTTGGCCACACACACACACACACCCCTCAAAAACTAGCAGCAAAAAGGAATCATCTTTGATCTAATAAAACACTTTAAAAATCCTACAGTTTACATCAAACTTAAGAAAGACCTAATGGTGGCAGAGACTGAAGACTCACCAAAGGCCAAAGGAAAGAAAGAACAGCAGCTCTCGCTGTTCAGTGCTGTTCTGAAGTGTGTAGCCAGCAAGACCAGTAGGCAAGAAAGTGAAATTACACATAGCATTGACAGAGAAGATCGGAAGAAACCTATCCCAGTGTAACCAGTTAGAGTTAATGATTCAATGGCTTTGCAGAATACAAGATCAATAAACAAAAACCCAGTTGTATTTCTACATACTAATAATAATAGATCTGAAAATAAAATTAAGGCAGTGATTGCCTGGATTCTGGCACCACAGAGAACAGCACGCAGGAGCAAACCCAACAAAAGAAGGCCAAGATTCACGTCATGAAAACTTTAATGTTCTGAAAGCTACACTAATGAACATCTAAAGGTATGTGGTGTTGAAAGAAATTTCTCTTTGTGGATTGGAAAATTTCATATCATGAAGATGCAGTGGTCTCCAAATTGGTCAATAGATTTTTTAATTAATTAATTAATTTAGAAATAAAAAATATGGCTTAAAAATTCATGTGGAATTTTATGTTTCAAGACTTAAAATAGAAAAATTTTGAGAAAGAGTAAATTCAGAAGACTTGTTTCCTCATCTCTAAGCTTACAATAAAACTCTAGCAATGACCTGGTCATTCTGACATAGGGTGTCCATATGTATCAGTGAATGAAATTCCGAAGCAAGAAAAGCACGTGTATATTTGATCAGGTTTTTGTTGTTCTTTTTTGTTTTTCTTTCTTTCTTTTTACAAAACTGGTGAAAGATTTCATAGTGGGGAAAGAAGGGTTCTCTCTACAGTTATGTTGAGACAACTGGTACCCACCCACAAGGAACAGCAGATCCCTCCTGTGTGGTTACATCAATACCAGGGAAAACAGAGTAGAAGAGAGGGTTTGTTTTGGCTCATGTTCACCACAGCAGGGAAGCCATGACATCAGGAGCATGGCTGTGCAGGGGCCATGACAGACATCAGGAGCATGGCTGTGCAGGGGCCATGACAGACATCAGAAGCACGGCAGTGTGGCAGCAGAGAACTGTGGGTGCTGGGCCCTTGCTTTCTCATTTTTTTTTAATCCAGGGCCTGGTCTCCAGTGCCACTCACATTCTGTATCTTTCCACTGAAGCCAGCCCTCTCTGGAAATGTCCTCATGGGTCTCTTAGGCAGTTCCCTAGGGGGAACTCTCACACTTACCTTCCACCATACAAGAAATAAACTCAAAATAAATCATATGCTAAAGCCAAAACATAAAATCTTTTCAAAACACAATAATCAAAGGATAAGATATATATTAGAGTTCATTAAAATTAAAACCTAGCTCATGGCTTGGGAGGTCATAGGTTCCCTCCTGCCATTGTTTTTGCTAAATGTACAAGTTTTCAAACTGTCTTCTAAATATTTATGTTTCTATCCATAATTAATGCTTCTCTCTCTTTGCCAGAGAAGTTTTCTTTGGGAGACAGAATATGAAGACTTGCAGCTATCACTGTACTGAGAATAAGTGCTCGATTATAAGTGGAGCATCTATATCACTGTTGTAAGGCTCAGGGGACATCATGGAAGAGTGGGTGGAAGATGGGGTGTCATGTGAAAGACTGTCTTCTGGACAGGGCACAGCTGTTGTACACACAAACTCACAGGGGCTATTGTTACCTCCACAAGGTTATCCATCAGTGTTCTAGCAAGCAGTGCTAATTAGAGCCAGTGGGTTATAGAGAATATAAAAAGAGGCCATGAAGGTGGGTGGCTGAGGGAGTGGGAGAAAGTAGGGGGTGAGTATGATCAAAAACTAAATAAAAGAAAAATAGAACAGAACATTTTCTGCTTCAACAAATACTATCCGCAAAGAAGAACGACCAACATGGGGGAAGAAGATGTCTGATCCTGGATGTGATAAGGGACTCGGGTCTAGAAGGCACAAACCTTGCAAATTAAGAAAAAAAAAACAGCCCAATTAAAACACAAGAATCTCAACAGATTGCTTCTCAAAGAAGAAAGGAAACGGACAATAAGCACCCCCAAAAGACACTAAATAGCATGAATTATAAAATTGTAAGTAAAACTATAAAACTACCAACTCATATCTTCTAGCATGGCTATAATTTTTAAAAGGCAGTTACAAGTGTTGGCAAGAGTGGGAGAAGTTGGAATTTTTCTGTCTTGCTAGTGGGAATGTCAAATGTGGAGGCCATCTTGGAGAACAGATTGACAACTTTTTTTCCCCTTTCTCTCTCTCTCTCCCTTCCTTCCTTTCTTTTTTTTTTTCTTTTTGGTTTTTTGAGACAGGGTTTCTCTGTGTATTCCTGACAGCTTTGGAACTCACTCTGTAGATCAGGCCGGCAGATTTCCCTGCTTTGGTCTCCCAAGTGTTGGGATTGCCAGGCTTGGCCACTCCTTTGAAAGTCAGAGTTGTCATAGAATTCAGCAGCTCCACTCTTGGATATAAACCCACAGGAAGTCAAAACATACATTACACAAAACCATAGTCATGATTGTTCATAGCAGTGTTGTTTATAATAGCAAGAAGTCAGGACAAGCCAAAATGCCCACCAACTGATGAATTGGTAACAAAAATGGCAACATGGTAGAGTGGTATTCATCTCTAAAAGGGGATGAAGTTAGACACATGGATAAATTTTGACATAATTTTATTTGTGAAGTAGAAGAAGCCAGACTCAAAAGACTGTGTATTGTATGATATGATTTATTGAAATGTCCAGAAGACTAATCTACAATTATTTATAAATAGAATCATAGGTTGAGGAATAGGAAGAAATTAATGTTGGCAGCTAAAGGTATGAATTTTTTTCTGAAGTGAATGAAATGTTCTGGGTTAGTGATTAATACAGAACTCTGTGAATATACGAAAATCAAGTGTGGACGATGCCTCCATTTTGAATAGGTAAGATTAATATGGAGAAACAGTGAAGCCTAGAGTGCTGGGGAGGTGACTCAGGCAGTAAAGAGCTTACTGCACAAACACAGGACTTAAGTCCAGCTCTCTGGCACCCATGAAAAAAGTCAGCCATGGTCATGCCTGTAATTCTAGCCCTGGGATGACAGAGAAAGGGAGGCCATTGGAGCTCACTGGCTAGTATGTGAGCTTCAGGTACAATGAGAAAACTTAGCTCAAAAAATAAGGTGGGGAACAGTGCAGAAAGACACCCAACGTCAACTTCTGGCCTGTGTACCAGCGCACATAGGTGCACATAGCCATATGAACATGTACACAACACAAACACACTGCTGGCTACCTGGGATAAAATACTTGGCATCAGAGGGCTTTACCCATTGGTATTCAAGAGGACTTGCATCCGGATCATACAAAGGCATATCAATGAGCAAAGGATAGAAGGGCCTAAAGCTGGAGCAGCTGAGGTGGCATAGTCACCTGCCACCTATATTAAATGGCTCGTGTCACCTGTAACTCTAATCTTGACCTTCTCAACCTCATAAACAAAAACAATAAAAATAAACTCCATAGATCAGGTGGGGGTAGGAGACAGAAAAACTATATGGACGTTTCACAAAAAAATAGACATGTACATAGTCAATAGACAGATGAAAAAATGTTCAAGCCAGGAAAATGTGGTACCCTGCCTTGTTCTGTTGCCACTCCCCAACCCTATCCCTAGGCTCTAACTGCTAACCACCCACCACAATGGCTGTGGTGTAAGATACCGTGAACCTCTACGGCATTGCTGTTCCTTGTACCTAAGAAGAACTCTGCTATCTAGCCAGACAACTTGCTTGTGTTTAGTTTTGAATATGGCTTCTTTCACTCAGCCTTGTACTTGCAGAATTCATCTGCTCTTATGTGTGTAACAGGTCAGTTATTTGGGTTGCTACGCTGTATCCTGAGGTATGACTAGATCACCATTTGCTTGTTCATTATTTCTGTTATGAACTTACTTGGATCCTTCCCAGTTTATGGCTATGGCAACACTCTATGCTCAGTGAGGGAAGTCTGGCACATGAGAATATGTGCTGTGGTGCTCTGTTCTGTGGGCTCAGCCCTTCCCCGGTTCAGGAAGAAGAACACTAGAAGCTGGCTGTCATCTGTTTCTTCTTGGTGGGACATTGAGTGTGGGCTCTCTGACAATATGAATAGTGTGAATACACTTGGGATTTGAGTTCTTCCAAACATCAAGTACAAGCTACTTAGGAAACTCAAAACCCACTTGGGACCAAATCAGGCAATATATTTTCTTTGCTGTCTACAGGCTAGTGCAGCTACTTTACAAAGACAGGCCTGCTGAAGCTAAAGCTGCCCCAGGGAGAAGCCTGCCCCAGGGGTGTTGGTCTCCAGGCTTAGGTCCAGGCTGTGTACTCCTGCTAGGCTGCTCTGCCTTTTGGTTTTGTTCCAGGCATATTCGGTTCATAGGCGACACACAGTACTTTGTGTCTTTGCCAGGTCCTCAGAGTTATTGATGATGGCTTTTAAAAAAATCCCTAACTATGTACATTGAGATTTCATAGTCCAAATGAAAGTTGAATCTAACATATTGACAGACTTCTACTGTAAAGAACTTTTCAGCAATGATGGTCATGGCTAAATTGACCTCAAAAAGATCATTTCTTTCTTCTCTTCCTTTTGTCTTTTCCCCGTAATTTACTCTCTCTTTCTTTCCCCTTTTTGGGGTCAAAGCCAGAGCTTTGTGCATTCTAGTTATCAAATACTCCACCACAGCGCTACACTCTGGTCCTGAAAATGTCTTTGTTTACTTATATTTTTAAAATACTTTTTTATTATTTTTAACTGTGTCTGTAGAGGTCAGGTGAACCAGAGTGCAGGTACCTGCAGAGGCCAGGGCTGTTGAATTTGACATGGGTGCAGGGAACTTGAGTTCTCTACAAGAACAAATACATGCTCTTATCAGCTGAGCCCATCTCTCAGTGAATTCTTTGCAGTTCTGGGTTTGAACCCAGGGCTTTGCATGTGACAGCAAGAGCTGATGTGGAGTTGACCCACAGAAAGAATATTTCTTAACTCCTAAATCCTGTCATACAGATGCAAAATAGTTGTCCGTTGTACATTCTGAAATACATCAGAATTAAAAGTCTCAAAGCAGTGTTATCTCTACTTTGCCACGTCCACTTGTCCATCCAAGACTGGTTCCATAACATATTTTATTAAAACAAGTATTTTTAAAGCAGGTGGCTGTAAATGTAGCATATGGAACATCATCACCATTGCCAAGTAAGACAATTCTCTGTTTTTAAATTCACTGTCTTCTGGAAGACACACTAGCCCTTTGAAAACTGATCAAGCTGGTTTAATAACACAGCCATATCTCAATTATGCCTCATGTAGGTGAGCATTTACTATGAACATATAATCTCTCTCTCTCTCTCTCTCTCTCTCTCTCTCTCTCTCTCTCTCTCTGTGTGTGTGTGTGTGTGTGTGTGTGTGTGTGTGTGTGTGTGGTTTTTCGAAGCAGAGTTTCTCTGGGTAGCCTTTACTGTCCAGGAACTCCCTTTGTAGACCACTCTGGCTTGAACTCACAGGGATCTGCCTGCCTCTGCCTCCTGAGTGCTGGGATTAAAGGCATGCACCACTACCACCTGGCTAACATATAGAATTTTTAAGCTCCAAATGGTCTTCTATGTTTTTTGCAGATGTCTTGACTGATCATTTTCTCCATTTTACCCATAATGTCTATTGACCACTTACATGTTCACCCCACCCTACCTCACTTACACCAGGGCCCCAAGAGGATGCCTCATACAATGGTGCTGGTTGCTAGTCCTTCCTTCAGAAGCTGGAAGTCTCCCTGGATTATCTCAGTATCCAGTGTTCAAACACGTCAGTTCTCTTTTGCTCTTCTAGAAAATTCTCCTATGTTTGAACAACTGGACCTCTCTGCCTAAATCTTCACATCGCAGTCCTCACTGCTGAGCCTGGAGAGGACGAAGCAGGATATGCTGGCCAGCTTGCTGCCTGGTTCCCCACACCTATGAAATCAGGATGAATGACATCACAATTCACTTTCCATTCTATGCTTTGCTGAGTACAGACAAAGCCTAAGACACAGCCGTGGCAGAATAATAGTTGACATAATTGGGGAGTAGTAAAAGGGGTCAGAGGTGCAAAGTGGACTGATAGTTGTCACTCACTGGAAGGCCAACCTAAATCAGCAGTCGAGAGCCATGCCTAATTGCCAGGGAAGCCCAGTTATCTGGAACAGATGCCAAGTTCTGCCCTCAATCTAAGCCCACCTTCCTGAGCTCACTCCAGAGTTGTCAGAGCCTGCCTCCTACACCAGAATTTTGCCAGTCAGTGGTGAGACCAGCAGATGTGGAGGTGAGACCAGGTAGTAGAAGCAAGGTATAGTAGCTCTTTCAGACCCTAAAAAGATGTCCCCTTGCTTTGCTTTACCTTCCTCTCCCTCCTTCCCTCCCTCCCTCCTCTCTGTCTCTGTCTGTCTCTGTCTCTGTCTCCATCACTGTCTCCCTCCTCCTTCCCTCTTCTCTTTCTCCCTCTCTCTCTGCCCTTAGAAGAGCATTCTGAAGCAGCCTGGGAGTCAGCCTGTAGGAGATTTTATGTTGTTTCATTTAAATAATTGTCCCCGCCTATGAGTTTAATAAAAAGTGCTGATTGGCCAAAGGCAGACAGGAAGTGTGGGTGGGGCTACCAGACTAAGAGAACTCTGAGAACAGGAAGCACAGGGCAGAATGCCAGAGAGAAGCCAGAAGAGGCAGAGGACAACTATACTGCTCTGAGAAAAGGTATCGAGCCCCATGGTTGAACAGGATAAGAGTCATGGGTTAGATTAAGGGTAAAGAGTTAGCAAGTTCTATGCTTGGGCCTTAGGCCGATCAGCCTAAAACTATTATAAGCATCTGTGTGTCTCTGTGGGTCTGTGGGTCTAAATCTTGAGGCTAGGCCTGAAAGTCCGGGCCGGAAACCTCATACTACATTAGCCCAAAACCTTTCTATGTACATTTATTACACAGTGCTGTTTCCTCTACGAGATCTTGCCACTTTCTCAGACCAGATCCTTCTCTTTTTAGAAACAGCATCAAAGCTTTATGGGGTTCTGCTTAGCATACTGCCCATGGGAACAGGGCTCAGAAGCTCCTCTCAGAAACTATGACACTCCTGTTGATCTTCCCAATAGCTCTGCTATTCCATTGAGTATGGGAAATCTTTCTGGGCTGGGGGCTGAGGGTGCAGGGCAAAGTGGTCCACTGATCCTCTGAGACCCTCTCTTGGGTCTACAGTGCATGTGTGAACTATGGATTCTGTAACTCTCATGCTCCAATCCTGGTGAAGCCTAGGCTACTGCCTGGATCTGCTTTCCCACCCATCTACAGTCTTCTATGTGACATGGAAAGAGGTGCAGATGGAGAGAATAGTTTTGACTATTACTGCAAATATTACCCACATCCTCCTCAGGATAAGTTCTAGGTCATTTGTGCCTGTGACTGATTAAATAAGATAAGGACATGGTCCAGCTGACCCAGTCATTTGTTATGGCTTCCTGAATTTGGTTCTGCTTTATAAATCCCAACAAGAATGGAGTGAGTTGAGCTGTGGCCACAGTCATTTCTATAGCATGGATTTATACTAGCTTTGCAGGTAAAGATAGAATTATTGGGACAGTGGTCTCTGTGTCTCCCACTGAGATCTCTGAGCCCAGAACTCCATGATGCCAGTGGATAAAATACAGTTGGGATCCAAGATTCTTTAGAACTTGTCACCATGTCATCTACTCCAAATTTCCTTTCACACCCAGCAAGTTGTTTAAACTCCAAGGCTTGGTTCTCACAAACAATAATCACTTTGCTTCCTCCCTTCCCGACAGCTATGTGAAATCGCTGAAATGCCAGGTGTTACTATCAAAACAAGAATTTATTGGACCTGAGGCACCTTTACATCTATTCTCACACCTTTCCAAACACTCAGTTTCAAGGGGGGGGGGGGGAAGAACCTTCAGGTGTTGAGCAGATGCAAAGGGAGAAACTATTCTTCTGTTTGGCTGGGTTTGAGTTTAGGCTTTAGTTTTCAAGGCGGGGTTTCTCTGTGTGGCCCTGGCTGTCCTGGAACTCACTCTGTAGACCAGGTTGGTCTCAAAGTCCCAGAGATCCGCCTGCCTCTGCCTCCCGAATGCTAGGATTAAAGGTGCGCATCACCACTGCCCAGTGAGAAACTATTTTTTTGGTTTTTGTTTTGGTACATTCAGTAGTCCAGGCTGGCCTCAAACTCATGGCAATTTTCCTGCCTCAGCCTCCCAAGTGCTGGGATTCGAATTGTTCTTTTATTTGCTAAAGGAGACTTGGATTCTTTCATCTTCCAGTATGATGGTCCCTGATACCTCTGTTGAGGTTGCTGTTCATTTCTGCTCTTCACTCCTGTGTACATCTTTATCACACTCACAAAGGAAAAACTGGTGTTCAAGAGCAGGAAACTGTACACAAGTAGTAGAGCAATCAGAAAGAGAAAGTAGGACTCTGCCTCAGTGCTCTGGCCAGGACTTCATCTCTGCCATCTCAATGTAATGGACAGATTGGCTGGAAGCAATAACAGCTGAGTTAAAGAACGCTCTAGTCTCAAGTTTCCCTGAAATGTGACCGAAGCCTGGACCTCTTGTAGCTGCTCGCTCTACCTCTAGCCTCACACATTTAACCACCTTCCCAATTTACTCTTGTAGTCTGTAGCAATTCTAAACAGTCCTCAAATCCCATCCAACAAAGAACACTTTGTCCCTCCCTCCCTCCTTCCCTCCCTCCCTCCTTCCCTTTCTCTTCTCTCTCTTCTTTCTCTTTGTAGTGGTTGGAAAAAAAAATTGGCTCCCAAAGGGAGTGGCACTATTAGGAGGTGTGGCCTTTTTGTAGGAAGTGTGTCACTGTGGGGGTGGGCCTTGAGATCTTTTTCTCAAATTTCACTCACTGTGACAGTCAGCTGACTTCTGTTGCCTCTGAGTCAAGATGTAAGGACTGTCAGCTCCAGCACCATGTCTGCCTCCATGCTCCCCACCATGATCATAATGGACTGAACCTCTGAAGCTGTAAACAGGCTACCCTCAATTAAATGTTTTCTTTATAAGAGTTGCCATGGTCATGGTGTCTCTTCACAGCAATAGAAACCCTCGCTAAGACACTCAAGTCCTTTTGTTTACTTCCCTTTGTGCCTGGGATGTAACCCATGGCCACACTTACACTAAGCATATCCTCTACTCCTGAACTCCATCCGCAACCCCCACCTCTAGCCTTTCATCAAATCTACAATGAGGGTCTCTTCCATGACACTAAATCTGGAGACACAAGGACCAAAGCAGACATTTACCTTCCAAGTGTCCCACAGTTATCTCAGCTTCCTCTATACCTTCCCAGTACTATCCTCTAGTTTCCCTAAAATCTTAACAGGTTTACCTCAGTCATCAAAAAATGTGAACTCCAAAATGTTGCAAAATCCAAAATGTTTTGTGTATTAACAATATGTAATGAATAATAATAAAAAAAATCACTCCTGACCTTGTCTGGTGAGCTTCGGTCAAACTACAAATAAAAACATTGTATAAAATTACCTCCAGTTTATGTGTACAAGGGGCATTCAGAATGTAAATGGATTTCACTTTAGACGTGTCTTATTTATCTGCTGACTGATTGTGGGTATCAAATAGCCCCAAATCTCAAACAGTTAGCTTTCTAAGCATCCCAGGTAAGAGCCTTGACTGGACAGTACTCACTCGGAACTACCATGTGCTTATGTCATTGAGGAGCTTGTCAATATCCTCACCCTCAGGCAGAGGGGACACAGCTCTCCTTAACTAACCCTCCAGCCTCTGGATTTTCTTCTCCACCCAATTCTTCAAGGCTTTGTGGAGCCATTTCCTCTAATTTGAAGCATTTCTTTCAGAAGGGATGAGAGAGGCCCACGAGACTCAGAAAATAAACAGAATTTACAGGTGTTTCCCTGACTCCATCCCCAAAGGTACAAAAATTAGTGAGCAATTGCTGAGCAGAGGAGACTGTCATTATCCACGTGGCCTGCCTACAAGCCCTGCAGGGAGTTCCTGGTAAGCAGCTTTCACAAATCTTCACTCAGTCTGGAGCAGGCTTTTCAGTGATACAATTACACTCACCCGCACTCTCGAGGCTCCCTATTAACTCACTGATTCCATATTCTTTGGCCGATACTACTCTGTTGTCTGGGTCCTATCTGGGGTGAATTGACATTTGTTCACATCATACAAGACATGGGACAGTGATCTCATGTCCAACAGAAAACTTCTCATTCCTTCTTATTTTACCAAAGTCTTCTCTCCACCCAGCCTGACGTGACCATCCTAACACTAGACTGCCTTTCCAGTTATTCCTCTGGAACCTCCCTTCTTCTCTTGGGTCTCAGGATGCCTGGGAAGGAATGCGCAGGCATCATACTGTTCAGGATAAATTTCTGGAAATGAGATGGAATCATTTAACACTGAAACATGTAGATGTGAAGGGGAAAGAATTAATAGAATCTCAATTACTTAGTGCTCTGGATTCCTATCTTCATGTGTGAAATAAGGAATTCAGTGAAGCAAAATAAGGAAGCCGTGAGAATGTCCAGAAAAACCACCAAGATAAATACTGTCACTCCAAAATCAATGCAGAGATACTTTGCGTTTCTTTTCACTGTGGTTGAGGGGGATGGGCTCAGCTGGCAAAGTGCTTTTTATGAAAGCTTGAAGATCTGAGTTCATATGCTCGCCTGCCATCCCATAGCTGGGGAGGTGGAGGCAGGAGGGTCTGGGGATTTTCTGGCTGGTCACTCTCACTAAATCAGTAATTTCCAAGTTTAGTGAGAGATCTTATCTCAAAAAATAAAGTGGAAAGCAATTAAGAAAGACAGGTGACATTGATCTCTGGCCTGCATGTTCATGTGCACATTCACATACACTGCACACATATATGTGCATGTGTATGCTCATGCACACACAAAGTAAAGAAATCATCCTTTGATAATTCTAGCTGGGGTGTGGGAATCACTTGTTGGAAACTGGGTTTTCCCCAAATACAATAGCCTTATTTCAGGGTCTTAGGGTTAAGTTATCTGCTGCCTCATAACAAATTACTCAAATCAACAAGTACTTATTACCTCACAGTTTTGGAAGGTGGGAAATTCAGATGTGGCTTGCTGAGGAATCCAGATGTGGGGAATCCAGATGTGTGGACTCCAGATGTGGTTTGCAGGGTTGATTTAGATCTTATGAATGTTTTATGAAATGGCAGGCAGGCTGAGGCCATCTCAAGGACTGACTGGGGTGTTGAGTTGGCATCCAAGCTCACAATTATTGACAGTTTCTCAAGGTTATTGACCATGGGCTCCAGTTTCTTACTGTCTAGACCTTACAGAGAGTTTCCACGTGACATAAAACTTTCTCCAGGAGATCTAAAAGAGAAAGAAGCAAGGTAACAAGAAGGAAGCCACTTTCTTTTCCTTTTAATAACCCAATCTTGGAAGTAATGAATTGACCATCCTTGTGATCTAGTTCATTTGCTGTTGCTGTGATAAACACTATGTCCAAAGGCAACTTGGGAGATGAAAGGATTTATTTTATTTTACACTTTATAGTCATTCCCTGAAGGGAAGCCAGACAGGAGCTAAGCTGGACAGGAACGAAGCATTAGGAACTGAAGCATGGTGGAACACTGCTTACTGGCTTGCTTGCCCTTGGCTTGTTCAGCTAACTTTCCTACATAACCCAGGACCACCTGCTGTGTTATCCCAATCATTTATACAGTTCACAGTGGGCTAAGCCCTCCAGAGTCTGCCATCAATTAGCAACCAAGAAGCTGTCCCACAGACTAGTCTAAAGGATGCAGTTTCTCAGTTCAGATTCTCTCTTCCCAGGTATGTCTAAGTCTGGTACAGTGAAGGTGTGAATACCAGGAATTGGCGATTACTGGGAGCCATTTTGGAGGCTGGGGACCATGAAACCTTAGAGATGCCAGATCTAACTCGCTCTGTAACAGTAAGGAAAGACGAGGTCTAGAGTTGTGTTGGCCAAGATCACACATCATAGGTTAATGTCAAAACCAGGGCTTGGACTAATATTGTCTGTGGTGTTTTACTTATTCAGTGCTTGGTGAAAGCAAGGACTGGAGCAGACAGCATGGAGATTCTTGGATGAGAAATAGAGCTAATATCCTTAACCAGCCATCACAGCGCTGATGTAGAGTAGGCTATACTCAGTGGGAAGATGGATGGAACAAAGCACCTTCAATCAGAGAGCGGCAAATGAAGATCCTCAATAGTTCTGAGTGTAAGGGCAGAATCAGAGAAGGCTTGTGGGGTATGGTCAAATACATCTTATTCTAAAGCCATTGTGAATACATTTAGGCCAACGGGGATGACCAAGGTGCAGCTAGGATAGGGGTCCATGATTGGAGCTGAGTCTCCAAATCTGAATCTGTGGGGTTTAGATTATGAAAGTATTCATTGAAGGTTCAAGGGCCAAATCACTAGTAGAGATGGATTGCAACAATCTGGGAGGAGAACCTTGGCAGCTAGCACCACACACACACACACACACACACACACACACACACACACACACACACACACACACACACACACACACACACACACACACACGTTTATTCTCTGAGAATTTCATGGTGTATACAATGTATCTTTAAATTATATATCCCCCTCCAACTTATGGAATTTCTCCATATGCTCCCCTCCCAACTTCGTCTCTCTCTCTCTCTCTCTCTCTCTCTCTCTCTCTCTCTCTCTCTCTCTCTCCTTTGTTAAGGCACCGAATCCACTAGTGAGGTGTGTTCATGAGTGCAGGGCCTTCTGAGAGATACTGAAAGCCCACCTAGATCACCCTCCCTCCCCATAACGCTCTCAGAACATTTGGAAGAGGTGGCCAAAGTCTCTAAGACTCAGAGATCACAGAAGATTGTTGTGAAACAGTGTTTTCTAGATGTAACAGAGTCATCCCACTCATAAACTCACAGCATCTGTGGTTGCCTGAGACCTACACACGATCAAGCCAGTCAGCATCCCAGCATGGACAAGGAGGGGCACACCAGGCCATCACTGTTTTGACCAGTGGTGCTCCTTATTTTGTAATAGAGAAATTTATATCAGCACCCAGACCATGGTTATCCCATGTCATTAAAACAACCTCCAAAATCATTAAGTTCAGCTGGGGAGCCGAAGTCTATTCCTTTTGGACAATGATCCTTGCCCACTAATGTCCCTGCCTTGAAGTCAGTGTATGAGATTCCCTCATGAGGAAATAATTAGAGGTTAGAAAGTGTAGGCCTGGCTGGGTCACAAAGCAGAAGCTTTAGGAGGGTGGAGGCTTGTGGAGGTCTACAAGAGAACATAAATTTGCTCAATCTATTCTCCATGGCATTTAGAAGGCAGGTATTGATGAATGCTGGGACAATATTATTAATTAAAATAGCTGGAGCCCAGGGCCTGGATTCAAGCAAAAGCAACAGCTCTTCACTATGCCATAAATCTGGCCGAGGTTTGACTCAACCAAGTGCTACCCAGTGCTATGGCGCCTGGGTGTCAGACACCATTATTTTGAGTACAGGTGGGGAGGTGGAAGAGAGATGTGCAACAGTTCATGGGCCAGGAGAAAGGAGGATCTTTATAGGGAAGGGTGGTGAGAAACAGGCTAGTGTGAATGGCCTGCTTGTCACCTGAGTCCAAGGTTATATCTGGGCCTGGGCTATTGTCAAAGGCCAATCTTGGTCCAAGGCCTTGAAGCAGCTGAGGAGGCATGAGTTGTCTGTGACTCACTGAGGGCCATTCAGAGGCCTGCAGCCTGGGCTACCACCTGGGCCAGGTTGGTGTCTGAAAGTTAAGCTGTCGTGGAGGCCATACCTATCTGAGTGGTCTGCACTACCATTTGAGGTCAGGTGACATCATGTCTGATCCTACCACAGGTGGGGTATGCATTGATGTCTGGTGGCCCAGGTCATACCCTGTGACCACGTTGGTATCTGAGGGCTTTGCTGCAGTGCCAAGATGAATTGAGTGGCTGGTACTGCCACTTGGGGCCATGGTGTTATCTGGGCCACTGCTACTGCTGAAGGCCATGTTTGAGTCCATGACCCTCCAGCAGCTGGAGTCTGAGCTGATGTCCATAGCTCCTGATACTCATGCCAGGGGTCTGGGCTGCCACTTGGGTTTATATTGGTGTCTAAGGACCAAACAGCTTCAGGAGCCTGTGCTGCCACCTGGGGGCATGGTGACATCTCAACACAGGCTGTGTCCTGGGTCCATGTCTAGGTCTGTGGTCCTACCTTATCCAGAGTCTATATTGATATCAGTGGTCCCTGTTACTGCTGAGGGCTGTGTGGATACCTGGGGTCCCACCAGCCACTTGAAACTATGCTGGTGTCTGAGGGTCATGCTGATGCCAGGGCCATACTGATGTGGGTGGCCTGTGCTGCTATCAGGGCCATAGTGATGCCTGGACCTGGGTTGGGGCCAAGGGCTTTGTCTGGGTCTGTGTTGATGATCTCGGCCCTTGTTACCACGGGGGTCATTGGAACCGAGTGTGCTGAAATCCAAAGGCCATGCTGAGCTGGCCCCTCCTCTCACTGGGCCTCTCTTCCTATCTTTGACAAAGGATGTCACTGGACTCTGCCAACAAGAAAGCTGTTACCAAATATTGTCCCTTGATGTCGGGCCAGACCTGCGAATCAAAATAAACCTGTTTTCTTTATTACTTACTCAGGATGAAATATTGTGTTACCAAGCAGAGGAACTTGGCCAAGATTACACCAACCAGTCAGAAGCAGAATAAGTGTTCCACTTTCCTTGGTATAAGTAACAGCCATCTCCCTGGGGAAGGATAGGGATCGCATTTATTCACTTGTCAGAAATGGTTAGATTCTTCTTCTAGTGGGTAGATTCTGGTTCTAAGAGCTGACTCAGACCCAGAAACTGAGCAGTAACTTTCCACAGGGAAAACTAGATTATGACTGCACAGCTATGTTTTGATTCTATATATTTAGTGTTTACAGGTAATCTGTTTATTTTCCTTTTAAGAACATCATGTTCTATGACTCATTTCTGTACACTGTTCCCAACATAGTATGCCCACTCGCTCACCCAGCCATTCTGAACTTGAAGCTCACAAGAGTAGGTACACTCACCTCATAGACTTCCATCTGCCCTCTGCTTGCCTTGTGTTAGCAACAGTAGCATCCCCCAGACACTCTTGAGAAATACTCTCCCTAGGGTTAGGCTGGCTTGGTGGTAGAGCATTTACCTAGTGTATGCGAGTTCCTAGGTTGGCCCGGCCAAGTAGATCCTCAGTGTGCATACTCTGTTTCAAGTTACTTTGTGTTTACTAAATTAACAGATTAGCAGAAAGAGACTGGGGAAAATCAGAAAACAGGAAGTGCACTAGCTTGCTCTAAACCTTCAAGAACCCACATTATCCAGCCCTTGGTCCCGTGTCCAATTCATTGAGAGGAAGTCTTAACAATCATGCTTGGACAGCACTCCAGGACCTTAGAAGCATCTATGTGCCATTAGCAAGAACAATCTGGAAGGGGAGTTTAGAGAACAGTGGCATGAAAAGAGAGTGGCACTTAGGGGGAAAAAAAAACAGAGGCATAAGATGCGAACGGGGACGATTTGCTGAAGTAAAAATCTAAATTCTGGCTGAATGGATGGCACAGAGGGTTGAGAGAGTTGCCACTAATCCTGGTGATCTAAGTTCAATCCCTGGGCCTTACACAGTGGAAGAAGAGAACTAATACCACGGTTGTTCTCTGGCTTTCACAGGTGCTCTGTGGCAAACACAGAATTAAATGGTTAAAAATAAGTAAGGATAGATAATATCAGTTCTATTAGGATAGTAGCACATGCATCTGGGTGCTTGTGCATTCACATACACAAACACACACACATATCCACGTGTGCACATTGTGCATACATCTGTACTTCTCTGTCTACTTACCTATCTGCTCACAGGTGTATTCCGTTATCTCTAACTGTAATTTACATCCCCCCAGCCTTCCTTCTGGTCCCCATCCCCCTTATGAGATCAAACTCAAGTCTTCATACTCACAAGACAAATACTTTATTGACAGAGATGTCTTCTCAGCCTAAAGACCCCTAAGCCAGGGGACTCTGCTGTTTAAAACCTTCCCTGGCCTTGGATTTTAGAGAGAAGCAGAGCCCCATTTCTGTTCTAGGTACCTTGGCCCATTCAATGGGAAGAGGATGGTGGGAAGAGGAACCAGGAAACTTCCTGGTGCCTTAGGTGTTCCACATCTTGACAGTGGTGACAGAAGCACAAATGCCATACACTGCACACTTAAAGTGAGTGAACTTTTAAGGTCAAATACACCTCAATACTATTTATTGATTTAAGGAAGTTCTATCCCAAGCAGTACCATATGTATTATCACCCGCTCGAGACATTACTTTTTTGTTTCTAAAGTGCTTAGAATTAAACACATACTAGAAAGGGTTTTTTGAGTCTTTAACCACACCTAAAATAGTTGTTTTCTCTTTGGTGTGGTTCTGAGTGCTCCCTGTCTGGGGTTAGCAGAGAACCAACATGGATGATGTCACTTGGCTTCCCTTCCTTGCTCTGTCATTAATAACAAAATATTATCCACCTGTATCTTTCCAACTGTTTTGTCAGTAGACCCAAGCAAAAGGGAATTACACTCTGCATTGTGTACTCCTTCAAGAAAAGGAACGGAACAAAAACCACACAAGTCTCTCCTCAGCCCTCCAATACTGTGGATATCTCTCTCTCTCTCTCTCTCTCTCTCTCTCTCTCACACACACACACACACACACACACACACACACACACACACACACACGAAACGAAGTCCTGGTTTTAATCTGAAGCATTGCATAAACCAGATTTTTGTGGCACATACCTGTAATCCCAACACCCAGGGAGGAGATGGGAGGGATCAGAAGTTCAAGGCATCCTTGGCTACATAAAGTTATAGACCAGCCTGGCTAGAGATGCTGCTCTCTAACAGCAGAAGGAGAGGATTTTTGTGTTTTGGTCTTTGTCATCTCATAAACCCAACAGAAGTCAACAATGGGCACGCCACCCCAATGACATTATCTAATCCTGTTTGTTAGCTAATCCAAAGATTCATGTTGAAGCACCTAAGCCGGATCAAGTCTCTACACTCTTAGTGTCTCACTGTATGAACACACTCCAACAAGTCTCACAGGGAACAAACCATGGCGAACCCCGTCTGTTGTCTACTGCTAGATACAAACTGGCATCAGTGTCTGGGGATCCGAAACACATCATGCCTTGTTAGAGGAGAGAGGCTGCTGAAGTCACAGCACAAGCAGACTCTATGCTCGAGACACAGTAGGTTCAGAAGAACAGTTTGCGCAGAGCAGAGATGGTTGTTGAATGAATCCTGGATGTTACAGAGGGAGGGGACAGATGCTGGTGGCAGATGGGGCAAGCAGTCCTCTACAAAGCCCCAAGTCTTAGAAGTGGGCATATGGGGAATAGGCAGCATCTCCTTTTTTTCCCAGGTTCCTAGGAAACACCTGGTACCAGATACACAAGAGATACTCAAAAGCCAGTATCTGAGTTACAGCACCAGGAATACATTTAACACCTTCTATGGGAAAGGTGCTTTCAGGTGTAGGAAGTGCCAACATGCTTCCCTTCTTTACAGGCAAATTATTCTGTTCTCAGTTAGAAGCAAACATCTTGTGCCTGTCAGGAAGATTAGCCAGGGGGTGGGGTTTTTTGCCATTTGGGGTCCTAGCAAAGTTCATTAATAATGTATATGACATGACTTTCCAAATTAAGATGGGAGTTATGCAGCTTAAGTCACTGAACATTTTTTTTTCACATGACAAATGCTATTTTTGCACCTTTTGAAAAGGGAACATAGACCCCAACAAACAGCTGCTGCACTCCTATAAACCAGTGATAAGCAAGCCATCCACCCACCAGAAATAGCCAGAAGCATCAAGAGCCAAGTGAAGAACACCCTGGGCTCTACAGGAGAGGCTGAATTCAAATAGGATTTCCAATGCAACAGGCACAACAGAGCTGTGTCCTGAGGCCCTCCAAATCTCATTTAGATCTTCTAGCGACCCCCCCCCCCAAAGAAAGAGCTCTATAGAGGAAGAAACTGAGTCTGGGAGGTTCGGGTCCCCTGTCCTCAGCCCATTTGATTATGGATTCTGCTGAGCATCAGTGTTCAAGGGATTCTCCTCCTTTCCTCAGCTTTCCCGAGACAGCTCCTAGGTATCACCTGGAGACAAATGACCAGCTTCCTTACCTTCAAGAATAATACACATTAGCTGAGGGTGTGTGTCAGGCCCTGGGCATATACTGATTAGCCTTCCACTTCCAGAACTCAGAACAGTGATTGGCACATAATGAGGGGCTATGCAGAGGAGTAACAGATCCTGTAAGCCAGTGTTCTCTATGTGGTCCTAGGAAGGTACCCTCAGCTTCACCCTAGAGTCTTTGGCCCCTGCAATCTCCATTTGACAAGCTCCCTGAAATACTCCCAGGATGCCTCTGTGGTACTCCGCAGAGAGGTTCTCCTTACCACATAGATAAGGAAATGGACCCAGAAAGGTTGTTGTGTCCCAGCTGAGGGGAAAAGGGCCAGCTAAAGAGACCCTACCTGGCCCTGAAACCAGAGCCAGTAAAAGAAACCCACCCTAGCCCTGAACCCAGAATTGGTAAAAACAAAAACAAAAAAAACATCACCACCAACAAAAACACACTCTGGATCTGAAACCTGAGCCAGTGAAAGGAACACTTTATTCCTAAACTCAGAACCAAAGAAGTACACCCTGACTCTGAAGCCAGTGCCAAGAAAACACACTTTGGCCCTAGAATAAGAGCCATCAAAAGAAGTGTGTGCTGGCCCTGAAATTAGCACCAAAAAGACAAAAAGAGCCGGTGAAGTAAGCATACTTTGTCCCTGACCAACTGCGCTGAAAACCAACCAATCCCTGAGCACAGGATCTAGCCAATCTGAGCTCAAGGACTGAAACAGGACCAATTCCCACCCTGAAAATCTTCTCCCTGGAGAAACTCCGCCCCTCAGAAGCCCTATGTAAGCTCTACACCTCTTCAGTTTGCTGATGTCTTTCTCCATGCAGACCCCGCCAGAGGCAGCCACTTCCCTCCTAATAAATCTCTTGAATGAGATGTGGGTGATACCTTCTTTTGATGGAGCAGTAACGGAGCCTGGGAAAAGCAGAGAGAGGTTGTAACTGTAACACTTTGGCTGAGGAAACTTTCCCTAGCAGAGCAGGGTTGCTGTACTTGGGAAAACCTCCCACAAACCTGAACAGAGCTCTAACAATTTCATTAGAGAAGCCTTTCCCTGCTGGAGCAGACCTGTTTATGTTAGGGAAACCATTCCCTGGAGCAGAGCTATAAACTGTGGTATTCCTTGGCTCCTGATTGCCAGAATACTTTTCTATCTGACCTGTAACGCCCAGTATTCCTTGGCTCCCAAATGTCAGCATACCTTCCTATCCAAACTACAGTGCTTACACTGGTCACACAGGTATCTACTGTCACTGTGTCCTCCACTCAGCCCTCACTGACAGCCCTGTCTGTGGTGGTCCTTTCTTTCCACTTGTTTGTTTTCTGCCTGGAGGGGCCTGTTTTGGGCAGGTATGCTCTCAGACACAGACGTGCAGAAAATGATGACAGATTTATAACCTTTGCGTCTCCATCTAATTTCTGCCTTGAGCCATCCATTTCCACAAGGATAATGAGAACTCAATCTCTATACATTCAAGTATTTGATTTCTTTCTCTGGAGGGATTTAAACAGCTGCAAGATCCAGGGCTGAGCGCCTACCTGGTCTTCATGTCATCTCTCTCTGCTGACACTCACCAGCCTTCCATAAGATCTTCATCAGCCAAGGCAAAGGCAAAGCAAGGGTGTAACACCATTAGAAGGGGTGGCTGTGTTAGAGTAGGTGTGGTCTTGTTGGAGGAAGTGTGTCACTGTAGAAGAGGGCCTTGAGGTCACAAATATGCTTAAGCCACGCCCAGTGAGATGGTTCACTTCATATTGCCTTTAGATCAAGATGTTGAATTCTCCAGCACCAAGTCTGGTCACCATATGCCGTGCTCTGCCATGATGACAATGTACTAAACCTCTGAAACTGTAAGCCACCTCAATTAAATGTTTTCCTTTATAAAAGTTACTGTGGTCATAGTGTCTCTTCACAGAAATAGAAACCCTGAGAGAAGGGGCCACTATGGACAGGCAAGCAGCTTGCTCACTGCAGGAAGCTGTCTAGAGAAGGGATGATGTGATGGGACTCCAGTTCTGCATGTGTTGGTGCTAAGGCTTGGGTACACATGCACCGTCTCTAGGACAGCATCAATAACTATCCAGCAACAAAGCTGTAAACAATCCTCAATAAGAATGCCTTTCTCTGGTTTGCCCAAAGCCATCATAGAGGGGGCTCTGCTCCTGTTGCTATCCCCAGCTCTGTTGGAATTGTTCCTTCTGGACTGCTGTCACCATATGCCTCTGGGAAATAGGGGTCAAAGCCCTTGTATTGAAGCCCATACTGTAACTGGCTTTTTGGTTGGCTTCGATTTTTTTTTTTTTTTTTTTTTTTTTTGAGACAGGGTCTTTTCTACAGCCTGGGCTGACCTGGATCTCTCTATGCACCACAGACTCACTCTCAGTTCATGCAATGGTCCTCCTTTCTCGGCCTTCCAAAGGCTGGGATTATATGCATGAGCCACCATGCTCCAGTAGCTTGAGTTTACCTATATCCTTACAGCTCTGCCCAGGAAGAGACTCCAGGCTTTCTGTTCCAGGCCCTGGTCACTACTGTGCCTTAATTGCCCCTCTTTATCAAGTCCTCAAGATTTTCTACTCTCCAGGAGAGCCAAGCTCCCCTCTGGCTCCTTGCTCAGGATCTTCTCTCCATTTGTGTTTCACTGAGATATTCCCAGTCTCCATAAGAATTGTGCCAGAATTAAGGTACAAAAATAAGTGAGGCCCATTTCTTTTTGGTCTTCTGCCCGGGGACTCAGAACTTCCCTGTGCTGTGAGCTGGAGTAGAGGGCAGAGAGGCAAAGATCCTTTAACATCCGCAATGCCTGCCAACTGGGCAGGACGTGGCCTGGAAAAGACCTCATGCTCCCACTTCCCCAACCCAGCACAGAGGCCTCTCTTGTTCTTTGGGACTTTCCATCCTAGGCTAGTTATGGGACCCTGGGATTCCCCTTCAGAAAGCCTCCCTCTACCCTCAAGGCTGTGGAGAAGGCTGTTTGCCAAATCATCTGGGAACTTTCTCTATGTCCTAGAGCACTTTCCAACTTTCACAACTTCTAGATTTCACTGAATGCCCACTTCTTCCTGTTTTCTTCCAAGTCTGCACTGGTACCAGTGTCTCTTTCCATTAAAGCAGACAACGTATTGGATAGAGGGTTCTTAAGGGTTTGCCTGCCCCTTAAAGAAGATTATGTTTAAAAACAATAGTTACAAAACATTTAAACCACTGTCTTTAGCAGAGCTTGGTGGGAGGGCTGGGACTATATGTTGGGTTCAAGGCAGCCTGAGAAATAAAAGTGGGAGAGTAGGGAAGGGGAAACCCATGCAGCCGTAAAACGTTACACACACACACACACACACACACACACACACACACACACACACACACACACACACACACACGCTGGAGATGAGGATGTGGCTCTCAGCCACTTCTCTAGTACCATGTCTGCCAGGATGCCACTATGCTCCCCATCATGGTAATGAACTAAGCCCCTGAAACTGTAAGCAAGCCCTCAATTAGATGCTTTCCTTTTTATGGATTAATGTGGTCATGGCGTCTCTCTTTATAGCAATAAACAGTGACTAAGACAAGACCTCATTTTCATTCAAGAAATTGTTTTTTAATTTTATGGCTAAATAAATATATTTATATATGAAAAATAATTTTATAATATGTGCCTATATTTATACAACTTAGATCATCTATATTTAAAGAAAGAATAAAAATAAGAAATGAAGACCACAAAGATTTTTTTCTGGGAGACATTAATTAAAGTTCATATCTCTTTATATTGTGGAAACACAGACAATTTTTGGATTTTTTAGTATTAGCAATAACAAAATAGTCAGTATTCTTACCATAGACTTCATATAATCAATTGACTCTTAAAGAATATTCTTGTGATTTTTTTTTTGAAGACTTGGTACTCATGTATGGCTGCAATAGATGAATGGTTATAGCAAGACATGCATTCTTGACCTGCATTCTTAACAGATGAGCACCAAGGAGCCTTTCCTAAGGCTAGATGACCCACAAAACAAGATCCCAGCCGACGATCACTGATTGATTTTTATAATACAAATATTCAACACCCTGACATGATGATCATGAACAGTATCCATACAGAACCTCAAGAACAGATAAGAAAATTCAGTTTGAATGATTGGGACATGTTAAACTTTTGAGTGTTTATTTTCTTTGTGTTGTATTGTGAATTATAAGCTTGTGTAATTATTTTCAGCAAGGGCTGTGTCCACTCCAGGGTTTCAGTGTAATAGCTGGTGGTCTCCTGCAGGAGGAGTCCTAGCTGGTACACCACTGCCAGGCTTTAGCAACTTTCTGGCTTCCACAGTAGGAGACCCTGGCAGCCATCTTCCCCAGCACCAGGACACTAAAGTCTCGTTTTGTCACTTCGTTAGTCACTGGCACCCCTCCACCCCACCCAGTCCTTTGCAAGTAGCTGCTCCTCCCACCTGCCTCTTTTCTTTTTGAATGTGCAGACCTTGTCTGCTCAAATGAGCTGCTCTGGTCACCTCTAAAATGTGTGCTACTTTCCCTGTTTTGTAGTCATGTGTTAAGGAAGTTTGTTCATGCCTCTGTGTCTCAGTCCTATGAGATGTATGTATGCTCAATGGGATATTGTTTCACAATATTCCCAGTGATACACAGTTTTTTCCTTCTGCTAAGCTATACCCTGGAGGAGTATAGGTTTACATTGGAAGTGAGGGGGAAGTTTTGAGTTTCAAAATACAAGACTCAGGGGTTGGGGGAGGGCAAGAATAACCCAGGAGTCAGAGCAAAGTGATCTCTTAGAAGGCCTACTGATGTCTATAAAGGCTCCTCATTCCCAGGCAGAGCTGCCTACCCAGAACTTCTGGAAGTGTGGGTATTCAAAGTGCTGAAAATGAATGGTTCCAGCTGAGTCCAGGTGATACTACAGCTACCCTATGGTGGACTGCTGTCGTGAGGTGGTCAAGCAGAGGATGCTCAGAGTTGGTAAACAGGAAGGTCTGGTGATGATTATCGAAGGTCAAGTGTTGGTGTGTCCATGATGCAAATGGGAAAAGAAATAAGAACAGGGCTCCCAGCCAATTCCTTGGTCTGAATATACCCACTCTCCACATCCACTAGCCTCAGAAGAAAAAAAGAGGGAATGGCTAGATAGCGCATCCATTTCAATCCCTTGCAGAATGGCACCTTAGAGATGAGATCTTCGGAGAAACAAAAGTTCACTTTCTGCAGTCATTTGTGGACAGAGTGCTGTCTCTTACAAGGAGAGCCCTGGAAGCTTCCTAAAGTGACTTTGAGCAATCCATCTTTCCATGCCCATGAGAAGAGTCCCATAGACACTGGGTAACTTCTCCAGACCTCCTGTGCTCTTGGCCCCATGCCACTGAGGTTATTCTTGCACTCTTTAATGTTACTGACTCTGGTTACTGTCATTTGTAACTTAAATAACTGCTGAGTAATGTAATGAAATGCAAGTTTGCAAAAACGGAGAGAGCTGTGGTTTCTATGGTAATTAAACCAAGTGTTTTCTTAAGGGCACACTGCTGAAAAAAAAAATTGGCTGTCACAGTGGGCGTGTGTATAAGGCAGCTGTAAAAGTTTGGAGAGATGGTTAGGTGTTTAGAATGTTCTGTGGTTAGAGCATTTCCAAGTCTAAGTTCTTCCTCTATGAAAATGAAGCTGATATTGCAGAGCACAAAGTCCCACAAAGGTGGCTTGTACGGGTAAGAAGGGGGCATGTTTTCCCACTCTACATGGGAAGAAAATCTTACTTGAACAAGTGTTGGCAAATGGTGATGCATCTATGCCAGAAGTTAAAAGATATGTATATAGGGCTGAAGAGATGGCTCAGAAGTTAATTGGCAGCAGAGGGTGTGGGTTCAATTGCAGCACCTACATTTTGTCTTACAAAACTACCTTTGTAGGGGGATTATGTTGTTCCATTGTAAATAATTGTCCCTGCCTATGAGTTTAATAAAAAGCACCGATTGGCCAAAGGCAGACAGGAAGTGTAGGCGGGGCTGCCAGACTAAGAAGACTCTAGGAACAGGCAGAACAGAGCAGAATGCCAGAGAGAAGCCAGAAGATGCAGAGGACAACTATACTGCTCTGAGAAAAGGTATCGAGCCCCATGGTTGAACAGGATAAGAGTCATGGGTTAGATTAAGGGTAAAGAGTTAGCAAGTTGTATGCCTAGGCCTTAGGCCAATCAGCATAAAACTATTGTAAGCATTTGTGTGTCTCTGTGGGTCTGTGGGTCTGTGGGTCTGCGGGTCTAAACCTTGAGGCTAGGCCCGACAGTCCAGGCCAGAAACCTCTTACTACAACCTTTAACTCCATTTCTGGGTGGATCTGACTCTCTTCTAGTCTCTGTGGGCACCAGGAATGGAAGTGATGCATATACACACATGTAGGCATAACACTCATACACGTGAAAAAAAAAAAAAAACCTTAAAAGCACTAAAGTGATCTTACTCTAAAAAAGATACACGTATATATATGTATATGTGAATGCATAATAAGCATGCACAAAGGTTTAGGTGGTAGTGGATATTGATATGTGGGCCTGGCACAGGCTAGCTCAGCACTTTATCACTGAACTACAAACTAGTTTGTGTTTAAAGACTACACCACCTCCTCCATCTCCAGCTTCACCAATGAGAAGCATTCTATTTGTCATGGCATTTCACTAGTACTTGGGATGTCTCACTTAATGGCAACTTATTTTGCAATAAGGAAATCTGGGACTTTGGGGTGCCTTGGGTGCGCCCCAGGGGAAAGTGTCCCAGATAGCCAGCTCTCTCTCAGTAATCTGATAACCCACGTATTACCCTGGTCCACCAGAGGTCAGAGTTGGCTAGTCTCCTCATGCCGGGATCTCCCGGCAGGGGGCGCTGTCCGGCCACAGTGGCCTGGCGGGCCGCGTTCTGATTGGCTGGAGGAGGTCGCCCTAGTCCACGGTCGCATGACTTGGCCACTTAGCGGCGAAACTCTCCAGTCGGAGCGCCAGTCTTGAGGGCCTCCGAGGTGGGGGCAAGGCGGGCGCGGTGCGGCGGGGCGGAAGGGACAAGATCAGGGCAGGAGGCAAGCGCTTAGTCGAAAGAGTCCGGCACATCCTGCAAAATGCTGTCCTGGCGGTTGCAGACGAGCTCCGAAAAGGCCGAGCTTCAAGAGCTCAATGCTCGGCTTTATGACTACGTGTGCCGGGTGCGGGAGCTGGAGCGTGAGAACCTGCTGCTGGAGGAGGAGCTGCGCAGCCGGTTAAGTCGGGAGGACCTCTGGATCGAGGACCAGGCACGCTTCGCCGAAGAGGCGCGCGGCCTGCGGCAGCAGCTGGACGAACTGAGCTGGTCCACAGCGCTGGCTGAGGGCGAACGCGACGCGCTGCGGAGGGAGCTGCGGGAGCTGCAGCGGGAGGGCACAGAAGCCAGCAAGGCCCGCAGTCGCCTGGAAGCCGAGCTGGGCGCGCAGCGGCGGGAGCTGGAGGAGGCGCTGGGAGCACGCGCCGCCCTCGAAGCGCTGCTGGACCGGCTGGAAGCCGAGCGCCGCGATTTGGACGCAGCCCACGAGCGCCAAGTGCGGGAGCTCCGTGCCCGCGCCGCCAGCCTCACCATGCACTTCCGAGCCCGTACCACCGGCCCCGCCGCGCCCCTGCCGCGCCTGCACGACGTGCACGATAGCTACGCGCTCCTGGTGGCCGAATCGTGGCGGGAGAGCGTGCAGCTGTATGAGGACGAGGTGCGCGAGCTGGAGCAAGCGCTTCACCGAGGCCAGGAGAGCCGGCGCCAGGCGGAGGACGAGGCGCGGTTGTGTGCTCAGGAAGCGGATGCGCTACGGAACCAAGCGCTGGAGTTGGAGCAACTGCGTGCACGGTTGGAGGATGAGCTGCTGAGGATGCAAGAGGAGTACGGGATGGAGGTGGAGGAACGGCAGGTCCGTGGGCAGGAACTGCGCCCCTTCCCTATAGCTTTGTCCAAACACCCCTGCGCATCCCGTGGGTTAGCGGTGGGGTTCCCTGAACCTGCAGCCGGTTCAGCACACCCAGGGAGGTACACTGCTTTAATGAGGTCACAGGATTCTGACATGTAGCTAGCCTAAGAATAAGGACTTGGTGCAATGATCCTTCAATCGGAGCTGAAGAGCCTAGTGCTCATCATCTTGTTAGAGTGTCACTTTAGATACAGATGTGTCTAGGCACATCCTGACCAACAATTCTGCTAGCTCCTTTTATTTCCTTTCTTGTTTCCTGAGCTCCCTAGATTTAGTAGCCAGAAATCCGAAACTTAGCCCCGATTTCAGACTCGGATAGGGTAGCATACTGGGAGGTTCCAAGACACTGCCAAGTTTTTACCTGAAGGCCGCCTACGCTTCTAGGGCTCCAAGTGCTGTTTAAACTTTTGCCGGAATTATTTCCCAGCTGGAGGCAGCTACTCGTAGCTCTCTGGAAGGGCGTCATATTTTTCTGGGTTTTGTTCGTTTCCTTGAGAAGACTAAGTCACTGTCATGCAGAAAAAGGGTCAGAGCTGTTTCGCTCTCAGTATGAGCTCAAGGCAGATCTCTCCAGGTCCTGTAAAAACTAGGAGAAAGCAAGTCCCCGTGGTAAGATGTTATTACAACTTCAGACTATTATAAACGGTTTCTATTTCAGAGCAGCTGAGGTCTAACTCTCTGGTTATACCTGTGGCTGATTTATTGTCTGTCCACTCAGTTCAGCCCTGGCCAGAATTGGAAGTACTCCCAAATCATACTATTAGTAGTTCCCAGAGAAGTTGATTTGTAACAATGTGAGCACAACTTCAGGAAGATTTTAAGGGATGAGTTTGCAACTGGGAGCCGAAGATTGGAGATGCTGTGATGTATTTTCTTAAAAATCACAAGTAAACATGAGATGTATGGAATGGATGACTGGGGTGAGTGGACAGATGTGAGGTAATAAGCAAATCACTTGATTTCCTCTGGGTCCCCAAGCCTGGGCTAATATTTTGGTAGTCAAAGACTGAATGGAAGATCATGGAAAGTAATAAAGAATCAGTCTGATGGGAATCCTTTCTTTGGGGTTGTAGACTTCCAGGCACCCCTTCTTCTACCCTATTTGGCATATTTTGGGACCTTGAAGCTCTGGTTTCAGGGTTATTTTTAGTGGAACCCCAAATCTGAGACACATAGAAGCAGAGTTCCCCTATTGGAGGAAAGATCCAAACTTGGAAATCCAAACAGAATGAATCACTGTCCAGCCCTTTCAGAAGGACTCCAACCATTAGTGAAGTCACACTGAGGTCACTCCTGACTCGCAACAGGACCCCACCTTCAGCTCCCTATCCTGGGATCTCTCTGTTTCCGATTTGGCTCCTCCCCCACCCCGAAATGAGAGCCAAGGACAGTGTCAAAGAGGACCTTGATTTTTTTCTTCAGTTTTCGTTGCTTAGGTTTTGTTTTTACTAAATGTTACCAGCTGCAAAGTATATTCTGACCCTTTCTCAGCTCAAAGCATCCGCATTTCAGATCCCGTTCTGAAGGATTTATCTCCAATCATAAAGTGTTCAGAATTATGTTAAAGAGAAAACAATGTTTCAACTCCAAGCCTCTACTTTTTTTTTTTTTTTTTTAAAGTTCCTTGTTCTCCGGAGAGACAAAATATAAAAGACTAGTTTATCTGACTCCTTGAAAAAAAAAAAAAAAAACCCATTGCATCACTAACAGTTAGCCTGGAGAGTATCAGGTCTAATCAGTATATTCCCTCTTAGTCCACACACCAACGTCAGGAGGTAGAGACTAATATTAGCCCTATCTTACAGATGCTAAAATTGATGGAGGGTCACTAGTCAGTAAGTGGCCAAAACAGGGTTCCATCAAGACTGACCTAGCAGCTCACCCCTGGGCCACATTTCCTCTCTTCTGTTTTATACAAGCAAAACCTTTAACTACACATCAGTGAAATAATTGCTATCTAAGACCCAGCCCAGAGGTGGCCTGTCTTAGAGCCTCGAGATGCTGTCTGAGCCTTCTTCCTGGCATATGATTTTCACATTATTTCTTTCACTTGCTGGCAGATGTTGGAAGATCTGATAAGGGTCTCAGATGACCTCATTACCCTTGTCACACTGATGAGCTTCCTGTGATGTTCAGCCAGGGCAGGCTCAGGCTTGATGAAGAGAGAGCAGCAGGGTGCCTGATGTAGAGCTAGAACTTAGCACTGTGGATGATGTTGCTGGAAAGTTATCTGCATAGCAGCTAAGACTGCACACTCTCCCCAGAGTTTTTGCACCCTTGATAAAACCACTTCTGTGTGGGCTGGAAGTATCACCCTATGTGGGAGGCTCCAGCACTCCTGGTCTGGTCCATAGCATGAAAAGTTTCAGCAGAGCAGAGTCTGAAGCATCCCTCTCCCGCCCCTGGCTGGATTGTTTGTGATTTCATTTCTGACTCCAAAAGTCAGTGACTTTTCCTCTCCATCTGGAGAGTTGACTCATATGGAAATTTGCTTGGAACCAAGTTTATTTCCATTTCAGAGAAGCTTTATTTTCTTGCTCATATTTTGTGGGGTGTGGTTCAGAGAGCTAGCCTTTGTTCTGAGGGAGGGGAGAGCATATTCCTGGATGGGGCTGTGGCATGGCTCCATAGTCCATAATTTTGAACTCTGAGTGGAGAACTGAGTTCATCTGATATTTTTTCTAAGTGGTTTAGCAGCCCTTAAACTTCTTTGCAAAGGGTAATTGATACATCCTCGAGTTCTAATGCTTAGGTCAAATTTTTTATATTAGAAAAGATATAATGCTGGGCATGGTGGCACACACACACACACACACACACTTTAAATAAAATAAATAAAATAAAATTCTTAAGAAAAATGAAGACTTTTTGGCAAGATTTGTATATAAAAACTTAACAATCACTGGTTTATAAACAAAGGTGCTATAAAAAGCAGATTTATCTACATGATAATCATATTTGGAAAATGATTAATCTAGCTGGACATGGGAACACCCTTAATTCCAGCACTTGGGGGTCAGAGGCAGAAGGGTCTCTGTGAATTTGAGATAAGCCTGGTCTATATAGTGAACTCAAGGACATAGAAAGACCCTGTCTGAAATTTTAAAAAAAAAGAATACAAACAAGGACTCCAGGGTGACACCTCCCTCAAGCTCCTTCTTCCTTTTCATAGACAGTTTGTACTCACTGCTGACCTGTTGGTGGGGATCTCTAGCAATATTTAAAACATATCCCCTTTCCCAACACTCACAAAGTTTTGAATTCTACAAAGGTTATCTTGACATAGGCACCCGATTTTGTTTAATTACATTCACACATAATGCTACTCCCCATTACAGAAGTTACAAGAACACAAAATTTAAAATTTTGCCTGGTTAATTATTTCTCAGAGTGACTGGTCAACAGTGAAGCAAACAACACAAAATTGTAAAGTGTCCACTAATTAAAAGGTAGTATTTGAGTGAAATGAACTTTTTAAGAGGGTGATTTTGTCTTGATTGTTTAATCTTTAATCAAGTTTACCTGGTGTGTTCTGTATGGTTGGCTTGTGGTGGTCCTGATGGCAGGGACAGCGACATCTCCCAGCTAGGGAAAAGGAAATTAATTAGATGTGAGGTTATCAAGTTGTCAACTCCATTCTAAAAGGAAGGTTTAAGTATGGGTCCGAGTTTGTTCATTTATGCCAAAAATGTACTTCTTCTCAGATTATTTTTAAATATCATTTCTAGGTAAAATAAAGATATTTCAATCTCCTTATTTTACTGCTATTGGGCAATGACAACTCTGCTCTGGAGACATTTTAATTCACATGAAAGTGACTTCTGGTTTAAGGATTATAAAAAGATTTCTGAATGTTGTGGTATTTGGGTCTCCTATGTGGCCTGATGTCTGAAGCAGAAATGATTTTTAATAAACTAAGCCTTCATTTTGTTAGGAAGTCCAAACATAAAAGCACCTATCCTATCAAAATCTTACATATGTAATAAAGAGAAATCCTTCCATCTACAAGAGATTCATTATATGAAACTATCTGTCCACAGGTTTTTTATCTCTATTGGAATATTTAGTTCACTCTATGAACCTCTGGGGTACAGATCTAAAAGTTCTTTGTTTTCTTCAGAGAGTGATTGATAGTCTGGAGGATGAGAAGGAAGCCCTCACCTTGGCCATGGCCGATCGGCTGCGGGAATACCAGGAGCTTGTGCAGGTGAAGACTGGCCTCAGCTTGGAGGTGGCCACCTACAGGTGAGATGATGCTGAGTTTGTCTTGATGAGGCTGGTGATGGGAGGTACCTGTGGCCCTTGAGGATTCCCTCTGGCTTTGTGACAAGGAGAGAACAGCTCTTTGTGGCGTGGCTAAGAGACGACCACAGAGTCAAATGGAAGTGAGGGGAAGGGAGAAGATGGACTCCTTCAAGGACCCTGTGTTTCTCTATAGTGGACATAGTTGAAGAGCATGGCCCATATCTACTTTGATCTTCAGTTAGGTACTCGGCTCACAGAAGAGCAAGCTAGAAGTAGAGGGTCAAAATTTGGATGCTAGGGGCCTTGACCTTTTTGTACCGTTGTTTCAAAATTTCAGGGAACTGACTTTCTGGGAGCCGTGGGTTTTAGTTCTGAACAACAGCATCTGTGCTTTGAGAGTGGCATAGAACTCCAGAACAGCTTTCTTTACCAGGATGTCAACTTTAATACAGCCAACTCAGACATAAAGGTCATGGTGTGTTTAGAGGGTGTGTGTGCCGAGTAGGGCATAGGAGGCAGTTAGCTCTTTACAGATTGGCTCTTTCTCCTGGTTGGACCCCTCCCTGCCTCTGGGTGGACACTGATGATGGGCTGAGGTGCTGCCCTTCCCTCTGGCAGCTTTCATATTCAACGAAGACTGCCATTGAGGCAGCCAGACCTCAGCATCCTAAGGTGGAAGGTCCTTAGGGACCAGGGTTCTCATTAGTATGGATGATGGACCTGTACTGCTGGGAAGGCACAGTACTGAGCAACCTCTGCTCCCCATCTCTAAATGGGTGCCATGCATCAATCGCCCTTACAAGTGCAAGAGAGATATTTGCAGCTCAGGGCTGTTGCAGGGACAGAGCCAGATAGTCTGGTTGTAAACCTGTTCCTTTCCCACTAAACCATGTAAAAGGGGCATTATAACCACTTCATCTACAGAGATGTGATCACAAATCAATTACATGTATGATGGGGCTTTGGACACTGCCCTGATCAGTGAAGAGGAAACAGTTGCCAATGAAATGTTACAACGATGGGTGTCACCTCTATCAGAGGACAGAGTTAAACCTGGAGTGGCTAGTAAGGGAATTCTGGCTAGGGACAGAGCAGGTAAGAGCCAGGCCTAGCTCATAACTCTCTGCAGTGCCTCTGGGCTTGTAGTTCACCTCAGAGCTTTGGGCTGGCCATGGTGCCTTTCCTGAATGAAAGACTAGTTTTTGCTTGGTCCTAATTTTCATTAATGGGAAGAAGAAGGCTATTGGGAATCTTGAGCCCTATAAAGTTTCTAAGAGGCGGTCTTCCTTTGAAGGTATGACTGTTTTTGGAGGAGCCTCAACTGAATTAAGGGTTGGTCCTGGGGCTATGCCTTGCTTCTCACCATGAAAAGGTACCTGGACCCAGGGCTCAGAGAGAGAGGCAAGGCACCTTTTTTTTTTTTTTTTTTTTTTTTTTTTTTTTTTTTTTATCATTCCTCTCCTAGGTCCTCCCTGAGTGTTATTAGATATCTCATGGAATTTATAATTGCAAAATTAAGCTGGTTGGATATTCTCACATGCTGCACAAGAATTCTGAGTTTTGCTGGTAAGGGATACTGTAAACAAGCGGGCTTTACTGGGGAGAAAGAAGGACTGTTTTTCAAGTGTGAGCAATAGCCACCCTTCACAGACCAGTTTGAGTCAAAGAAGAAATGTGTTACTCATCCACAGAAAGTGCTCTGAGTTCTAGGCATAGTTGGTCCAGATGGTTGGATGAGGCCTGACCTGTGGGCTTCTTTCATACTGTGACAATCTAGGCTTATGACCTGCCAGGCTCATACTCCTGAGCTAGATCCCTGGCTTTGTGAGATTCTCTATCCAGGGGAATGAAGTGCTCCAGAGTCTGGTGTATAGACTGGGCCTGGTCCTTGTGGGAGGGAGCCCAAAGTGTTTATGGCATGTGACAGGCAGCCCCCAAATATGACTCCTGTTATCACCTTGTGTTGGGGGTGGGGACATTTCCTTTTCATAGTTGTTCATGTAAGTGTGTTGTTTCTCTGGAGTTGGGGGCCCTTTTCTTTCTCTCTTGCCATGCCTCTGGTTCTTGGTCACCAAAAGAGCAAGAGTGCACAGGCAGGAAGCATGCCCAAGCATCCAGAGCCTGTCTTTTGGCTACAATACTCACAACACTCCAGGTTTCACTTTTCCAAGCACACTGATTATGAGCCTTTTCTGCTCTGTTCAACAATCTGACCATCTGCAGGGACACAGTCGATTGCTTCTGCCTGTACCTGTCATGCTTCTGACCTCATTATGAGTAAATGTGGTCATCTCAGGCACTTAAAAGCCCTCGGCTCTTTCAGGGAGTGAGTGATGGGTTGCACTGGACCCCTTCCTGCTGTCTAGGATTGCCTAGGGGAAATCAGAAGCCTAGGCTGCCTCACCTTGCCCAGGCTAGCTTTGGTGGTTAGTGTGGCTCTATTTCCCACCTCCTGTACTTAGGTTTAGCATAATAGATTTTCATAGATGTTGGAAACACACAAACTGTCAGTACAACTCATTTCTGTATGTAAATCAAAAGCCTGGAATTTTGTTTTGTCAGCAAGGAGTGTATTGAATGAAGCAAGTTCCTATTATCCTCCCCTGAGTTCTTTCTCAGCCACCTGTGTGTGAACACAGGTGTGGTCATTCCTGTGCCTCAGCACCCTTGCCATCTGGTGACCTAGGCTCTTTGTTGTGCCCTGTTTTTACAAACGGATCTGCCAATTTTGAAAGCCTGACTCCTCTGTTTTCTGAAAGCAGTGGTGTGGAATATGCAGCCCTATGGGGCAGAGAGGGTGAGGGCAGCTGATAGGGAAAGAGGAATAAACTGTCCCCATCTGGGCCACATGTGATTTGCCCCAGGCTTTCCCTGTGATGGTCATTGTTCCTAACTGCTCACTGATTGTAGCTGTCCTGTTGCTCTGACTGAACAGGTCACAAGAAGGGGCAGGGACTGTGCCTCGTTAAAGCTTTAGGTTCATTTTGCTGCAGTTTATCTGCTGACCAAGGCCAGCTTTCCAGAGCCCTGATTGCTTTCTAACTCAGATATTTTGCACTTCCTGGAACATCCACAGTGAAGGAGAAATACAAAAAATCATAAGAAAGAACTGCACGTTTAGAGGAGCCCAACGCCGTCTAATTTATAAATGACTAAATATCTGTTTTGTTTTCAAGTAAATATAAGATTGGAAGGAAAACTTAGAAGAGTCCAAGGCTGGAGGTTCTCATCAAATCAGTCACTAGGCCTGCATGTTAGTTTCCTGTGAGAATGAGACCCTCACAGCCAGCATGACTGTGGCTTCCTGCAGTTCAGGTGGCTCTTGGCAATGTCTGTAAGACCCTTGCCTGTGATATGAATACCAGAGAATAGACAAGGCTCACAGGCAGACGGGCTGTGCCTATTTCTGCCTCCAGGGCTGACCATAGCACAGTGGCTGAGAAGGTTTATCTCCCTGCTCTGTTCTTACCAAATTTTCCCAGTAGCCAAGTTGTGAAAGGTAGGATGCTTAGATGCAGAACAGAAAGTTCTCCAGAGCTCCTGGAAAGGCATTTCCCCCTGGGCCTTAACTCCAGAGATTCTGTTGAACCTGAAAATTGCAAGCAGAGAAACCAAATCCATGATCATCCAACTGAAGCAGGTTTTATTAAATACTGGCCAGGAAGATGAACACTGGCCAGGTCCATAGTCAGGATTCACAGAAAATGGCCCTGAATTAGGTTCATAAAGACAGAATCCACAAGCCTGTACTACTTCCAGCAGCCGTCATCCAGTCAGGACAAACATATATCCTGACATACCTCCTGTCTTAGTCTGACCAAGCATATCATAGGCAGTTGAAGCAACCAACCAACCTTGTTTGCTGAAGTGAAAACATGTGACCTGTTATTTTACAGGAGCAATGGCCCCCAGCATTCCAGAAAGTTATCTGTCCTTGGACTGACAGGTTAACTTTGGCCCTTACAATTTTGATTGGATTAGGGAGATGTGGTTTTAGCCTCCTTCCAGGTGACTGTCAGGTGCCACTGGCATAGAGAACCTCTGGCCCAGGACCCCTCGGGGGATGCTACCAGCAGCTGCTGCAAATGGAGCATCACAAGCTCATTGGAAATGTGGAATTTGAAGCCCAACCCCAAGTTGCTGTGTGTGTACAAAATATTGAGAGGAAAATAAAACTGGCCAGGTTCTGGAAGCATAGGGACATTTGATCAGACATTTTGGGGCATGGGATGTAGGAGAACATGTAGGTGAGGGATGCAGGGAGTCAAATGATAAAATGTGACATTTAAGGAAATGTTGGAGGTGGCTCGCTGCCAGCTGACAAGTGCTGGTAAATGTGGTTTAGAGAAGGGAGAGGTTTTCAAAGGGTGTGGCCATTGAGCTGAGTCCTGCAGGTGTGTATGTGGAGCTAAGAAACAGACCAGCAGAAAGAGACCAAGAAGGCACTCCAAGTGGGTAAGCATATTTTCAAAACTGTGTGGAGGAAGGAAAACTGGAAGTGAGTGAGTAGAGCTCCAGAAAGGAAGCTGGATGCCAGACCTCCAATGCCTGGAGCCTGATGCAGGGCTTTCTGTAGCAGGCTAGGGGCTGGCCCCTGTCATGGAACCATGAGATATAGATATTATGAATGTTTATGGGTGGAATGGGGGACTTCTAGTCATTGGAGTGTCCATGATTAAGTCCTGAAATAAGTGGCTGGAGAGCATCAGGAGACTGGCTGGTGTGGAAAGTCAGCCCGGGAGCCGCCCAGTGGTCCTGAGCAAACATTGAGAGCGGCATACTGCTCAGCCCCCAGGCTCAAAAGCCGAAGCAGCCAGCACAGAGCCCTCATCAGAAGCAGATGGACTGGCTGATAATCTGAGAATGGCAAATATACAAAGCCTGCGGCATCTCAACCCATCTCATTGATGAGACAGTGTTTCAAGAACTGGTTCCATGGGAGAGATATAAACAATGTCTATCCTTCCTTAGGTCCCAGTGACAACTCAAAATACAGTTCCACTCTAGGAACATAGGTGACCTCAAAGCATCTACTCTAGAAAGTCTTCAACACAGACTGATAGCAGCTCCATGTGACAGACAGAGCCCTTCTCCAGTCATCCTCCCCCAACCTCTGTACCCTAAACTCTCCCCCAAACTTCCCTAGGACCACATGCAGTTATGGCAGAACTGTATGCAAATGGTTGGGGTGAGCTGCTGGAATCTCAGGCGAGGGTCCAATGACTTGCCAACCCCACTTCTGTGAGGGAATACTAACAGCCAACTAGCCTGAACCTGATAGATTATTGCAAGTGGGCAGGTGAAGATGGCCACTGTTTTGCTTAGAGAACAGCATTCTACATACATACAGGTCTGGTTCAGCTTCTATGGATGGAGAAAGAGTAAAAAGTGCAATTGTAAAATAAGTATCTTTTCCACAAAACAGTAGCACACCTGTCACCATCCATAAGCTGCTAGAAGGGGCAGAGAGAGAAGGATCCTTGAAGTCTATCATGGGAGGAGGCTCAGCTTGGGTTTCTTGTCTGAAAGAGAGTCCGTGTAGCCTTGGTCAGAATTCAAATGAGACTTCTTTCTCAGTTCAGGGTATGTGATGGTTTGCATGAAAACAGACTCCGTAGTCTCACATGTTTGAGCATTTGGTCCCTATTTGGTGAAACTGTTTGGGAAAGACTAGTAGGCGTGGCCTTGTTGGAGGAGGTGTGTCACCTAGGTGGGCTTTGAGGTTTCAAAAGCCTACATCATTCCCGGTTAGTTCTCTCTCTGCCTCGTGATAGTTGTCTCAAAATATGGCTCTCAGTTACCTTGCACCATGCCTCTCTGCCTGTTGCCATGCTCCCTACCATCATGGTCATGAACTCATCCTCTGAGCCATAAGCAAGCCCGTAATAACACTTTCTTCTATAAATTGCCTTGGCCATGGCATTTGGCCATGCAATCACCTGGGTTGTGGTGTTTCTTTCCATAAAGCATGACCCCGAAGGCTCATGTGTTAAGTGAAGATTTGGTTGCCTGCCAGCAGTCAGGCTTTTGGAAGTGATTGGATGCTGACAGCTCTAACATCATCAGCAGACAGCAGAATTGTTGTACATACTGGGTCATGGGACCTGGAAAGAGGTCGCTCTTGTCCCTGGTCACCTCTTTGCTCTTTCTCTTGCTTTGCCTCACCATGTAACTTCAGCCTCAAGGCAGATGCACAGAAACAAGGCAAACAGAAATGTATGAAACTGAGCCACAAAGAAAGCTTTTCAACTGCTAACCATTTCTCTCACGGTGAACACAATCCAAGGAAACATGAAGCAGCACGGGAAGTCCTGCGGTCCCAGCGCCTGAGCTATAGCTATATAATATGGAGACAGACTGCCCAGGTCTTAGAGTTGGGGCTGGTGAGGCTGTCACAGTGGGTAAAGGTGCTTGCCACCAAGTCTGCATTTGATTCCCTGGAACCTGTATGCTAAAATGAGAGAACCACTTCCCACAGGTTGTGTGATCACACACAATGTGGCACATGAGTGAGCACATACACAACCAGTAAATAAATACAGTAAATCATTTAGAAAAGGTTAAGTTAGAAACAGTCACACCTGACCTGTGAAGATGGCTCAGTGGGTAAGGAAACTTTCATTCAAACATGAGAATGGAGTTTGTTTTGTTTTTTCAAGTAGTTGATTTATTTTTGTTTTACGTGCATTGGTGTTTTATCTGCATGTATGTCTGTGTGAGGGTGTCAGGTCCCCTAGAACTAAAGTTACATACAGTGATGAGCTGCCATGTGGGTTCTGGGAATTGAACAGAGCAGTCAGTACTCTTAACCACTGTGAGAGGCCCCAGGACATGAGTTCTTATCCCCAGAAGCTGAGCTGTAACCCCAGTGCTGTGGGTGGCAGAGACAGGAAGGTCATTGGAACTTGCTGGCTACCAGCTTAGGGGTTCAGTGAGAGACCCTGTCTGAAGAGAACAGTGCAGAGTCTGACTTTAGTGCAGGCACATACCTGTCCACAAGTGCCTACTGACTCCCCAAACCCCACAGGGAACAAAATAAACCCTGGCAGGTAAATAATGGCTGCAGAAAGCTCCCTGCTTCCACTTTTTGATCACAGTGGATAACAGTATTTTAACAGAGGATGACAGGGCGAGGTCTCTAGCCTGCTAATTAAGTGATGCAGGGGACGCCTGGTATTTATAGCCCCATGGTAATGGTAGTTCTGGTTTGTTTGTTTGTTTTTTTTTTTTTCAGACCATCTGTATCTTTCCACATGTATTTAAAGAATATATCCCTTAGAGCTTTCACAACAGTTCAATGAATTTATTTTTAAAGTTATATTCTAGTTTTGGGGGGAACCTTGGAAATCTGCATTTCACACTAAGACTACCAGGTAAAATATTTGGAGTGAACAAAATTTTGTAGCTTAAGAATAAATAATTGAATCAGGTGGTGGTAGCACAGGCCTTTGATCCTAGCACTCGGGAGGCAGAGGCAGGCTGATCTCTGTGAGTTCTAGGCTAGCCTGGTCTAAAGATCGAGTTCCATGACAGTCAGGGCCATATAGAGAGACCTTGTCATAAAAAACAAAACAAAATAAAACAAAAGGATAAGGAATTGAGAGGAGTGGGGTGTGGTAGTGCATGCCTGCAGCCCAGTGCTTGAGAGATTCAAGCAGGAACATCTCAAGTTCAAAGCCACCCTAGCTACACTGTGAGACTGTCTGAAAATCAAACCAATGTATTTGGATGATAGCCAGATTAAGAAAAAGAACACCCCTTTTCCCCTTGACTGACTTCAATATCTGAAAATCACTTTTCTCCAAGGCCATGGAAGGAGGTGATGATGATGACGCTATCTATCAAGCGATTGTCCAGTGATAACCATTATTCTACGAACTGTCCACTACTTACTTAATCACTACCACAAACCTAAGAGTTCGTCCCATTTCAGAGACGGGGAAAGTAAGCCAGGACAGGTAAAGGTGGCCTTAGGGAACTCAGAAGTCCTGTCTGGGATTTGAGTCAAGGCCGCCTGCTTCTGTCACATGCTCCATTGCCTGTTGCCGGTGGTTCTGCTCTCGGCTATCAGCATCCTTCCCTCGTCTGCTAATTATGTGTTGTTTTATCTTACAGTCTCTGGCACAGGTCTAAGGTGGCTTTGGGGATATAATTTCATACTGACCATGGAAAGAATGACCACAGATGGTTAGCACTGTTCCTTCCTGTTACTCTCACCCTGTTCACGTCCCTAGACTCGTGCATTTGTGAGCAGTGTTCCTCCTGTGAACTCAGCTTCTCCACCTTTTATCTCTCCCCTCACTTCTCCATCCCCTAGTGACTGACTGGCTATGGTCAGTATCTAGGGTGACCCAATATTGTTGTGCCCATCTGCACCCTGTGGAGCTCAACTGTGCACAGTGAATAGGCTGAAGGGGGGGCTCTCAGGGTCTGTGACCTTGCTTTCCTTATCCCCTAATTCTGCACCTGCTTGGAAGCACCATATGACTCACAGACCACAGGACCATAGCAGGCTTCTCATGGGTGTCACTCCTGAAAGTGTCCCCTTCTCTTCCTGTCCTCCATCTTATCCTGATATGGGAGATATGTGTTCTTGTGCCCACATGCTGGGCACTAACAGATATGCCCTGAAATTCCTTTCAGATCATCCATCCCAGATGGGCAGCCCCATAATGGATGGGCTGACCCATTAGGACCTGGAGTGGGGCCAGAGGCCACATTACAGCTCACTTTCACATCATGAACTTGTGTCGGACTCCTAATGAGGCAAGGGACCAGCCTCCTACTTATTTGCCTTTTTTTCTATTGGAGAGGTATCCAGCCTGTGGAGCTGTGTGAAATGCTCTCTATTAGCCAGTGACTCAGGGGGTTGGCATTCTCGCGGTCCAGTGGCCTGTAGGCAGCTTTCCTTCCCTGCTCTTAAAATAACCAGGTTTGGTGGGAGCCTCTACACATTTCTTAAAGTTCTACCAAACTGTCCCTTCAGCTGCCCTTTAAGGGGTCCCAGAAACTGTGTTGACAGGTCAGGGCGACTGTTACACTGTGCTCCAGCATCAATAATTGAAAAGCAGGGGCCAGCCGTCCATCTCTAGGTCTCTATTGGGTGCTCAGACTGTACAAGATGACATGTGCTCCTGCCTTCTAGGATTTAGTCAGAAGATTAAAGCATAGATGGGGGTGGGGGGGGTGGGAATTGGCAAGGAATTGCCAAGAGGTTGAATTTGCTTTTATGAATGTGGCACAGAGGGTCTATATAGATAGAAGACATAATTTGTGTCTTCTGGCATTTTTTATGTAATGCCACCATCCATGTCTCATAGGAAAGCCTACTAACTGGAAGGTGAGGGTGGGGTTCAAGTTCTGTCTTTGGGTGTTGCGTGGGCTCTTTAAGACACTGTCTTCACTCTGGTCTGTTTTCCTCAGAGAAGGAGCTGGACCAGATCCAGTGCTCTGGGCACCAGAGCCACATGAGTAAGTGGAGGCGAAAGTGTATTCTGTGCTGGCACTGTCTTCAGTAAAAATGAATAAAGCTTTAGTTCTCCCCTGGAGGAGAGACAGAACCATTACCCTTTGAGGGGTGGGGAAAGGCATAATTTTCCCAGTCACTGGTCCCTTGGGCCATCAGCAATATTTTCTCCTGACCTGAACTCCCAAAGGCTTCTGTTCTAAGTCTGACAGCCTGGACCCCGTGGCATGTGAAGCTTGTACGGTCTAAACTTGGCCATGTGTCCAGGTCTGCTCTGGCCCTCAGCTATGGAATACCACTCTGCTGTGATAACCCCAGGATATAGACCCACGAAGTCTGACTTGGCCCCTAAACATTCCTCTTTTTCTATAGATTTCAGAGGTTTGTTTTTGATGATGGAAGCTATTTGTGTTCCTGGAAGCTAAACTGCTTGGTCATGAGGGCGGAGGACTAATGGACTGGTGTCCTGTTTCCTGGCTTTAGTCCTGAGTGGAAGGGCTTCAGCTCTGAACTTAGTGTTCTCGGCATGTGAACTTCAGTGGGCAACCCACCAGTGTGCACCTCAGGCAGATCCCTAATGCTGGTTTTCTTCTAGCTGCCATTGGTATACATGAACCTTGGTGTAGTTCCCTCAAACTACCAAGCCCAGCTGGGATCTGTGCTCCCTGCTCTGTTCCCACACTGGCCCTAGGTCCCGATATAAGTGTTTTCCACGTAGGCTGTGGTTCTCAGCAGCCTTTGCTTGTGTACTGTATCTCTGGGAGCGGGGGTTAGTGGCATCACATATTGCTATAGCAACCACACAGCTGTTGCATCTGCAGCTTCTAGCAGTCCTGTAGGTCTCTGGAAGTGACCAGCTGATAACCCCGACTCCCAGCACATTGCTCTATTTGGGCCCATGCCCTCCTTGGTGCTTCTCTGAGGTGGCAGTTGCAAATGACAACTTTTAATGAAGATTATAATCTTAGAAATTTGGAGCTAAACCTGGCTGAGTACTCTCCACCGCGTCCTGTTAGAGGAGGCAAAGGAAGAACACTCTGAGTGAAGGGGGATGCCTGTGGGGGTGTTTTCTCCGTGCTCACCTTCATCTTTGAGATAGCCACATAGTTCTGCAGATGAATCTCTGTAGCAGAGTGATTGCCTCGAATATATGAGGCCCTAAATTTGATCCTCAGCATTCTAAAAAAGGAAGAAATGTCAGTTTCCATCCAGCTCCTATTTACAAATAGTGCCTGTTACTGCACCCTGCTCTGCTCCCAGGTCACTCTCCATCAGTCTCTTACTTCTTTGACTCCTGTATCACATATGAGGGGGCATGATTTAGTTGTTCTGGGGCCCTGGAACTTGGGTGAAATTCTGGCCTAGTCCTCTCTGGGCTAGCCAAAGAAGCTAGGCCATGGCCTGACCTTTTTCAGCAGTCTCCCCAGCACTACTTGGTGTAGACCCCACTTTGCCTAAGACAGGAATGGTTTCCTTTGGGGGGGGGACTGTGTTCGGGGGGAGGCTTCCTAGAAGGACTTAGCTCTCTGGAACTTACAAAGCCAGGCCTATGCATTTTCTTCCTTCAGCTGGAATCACATGGGCATCCATCCTGTAGCAAATGCTATGGCTTTGCTGGGTGGCAGGGGGATGACAGTGAGCAGAGCAGTGTACCATCCCGGTGCAGGCCCTACCCAAGCCACATCTCCAGGCACAGGTCTTAAAATGCAAGGCCTTGTGATGTTACCCAATGTATTTGTTTAAAAAAAAAAAACAAACCATTTTTTTCTCTCTTTAATTCTATAATAAACTATTAATTCTAGAATAAACTATTCTTAAAAAAAATAACTTTTACAGGGCCTTGTTGGAAGGAGAAAGCAATCCGGAGATACTGATCTGGACTAAGAACATTGAAAACATGCCGCAAGGTAAATATTATGGACTGTATTTGCTAACACTGTAATGTTAGAATGCTTCCTCTGTGAGCTTCCCACTCCACAAGGGGAGGAGGTTTCAGCTTATCTAGAAGGAGAGGGTTTAGGAAAATAAACTATTGGTTTCCAGATAACAAATAGTTCATCACACTTTGAAGTACCTAGCAGATTTTAGTTGAATGAGACATAATTTGAATTACAGTGGGAATTAGAATGAATTTGGAAGTTCTCACTGGACTTATCTGCTTGCGTAGACAATATTTTGAGGTACTCCCTAGCTGAGAAGCAGCACCTGATGCAGGGTGGTAAGGATGTGCACTTGTCAATTATTTTCTTAGAAGGGGCATATTGTTTTTTCAGACCAGTTATGGGTGTGACTAACATATAAAATTATTACTTTGGACAGCATTCAGCAGCACTCTGGAAACTAACTGTACCAGGACAATAACACGACTCTGCCACCTTAGGTTGGAGTGGCAAATCCGGAAGGTATCCTGTCTTAGTTTGGGCCCAAAGCTTCAGATCAGGGGTCTCTTTCCTCTAGTAGTAGATATTACACAAGAGATCTTAATATGTTCCTTTGAAAGATCTTTAAAAATCTATAACATAATTGTAGCCTGAAGTTTCTGGCCTAGCCTAGCCCCAAGGTCCAGACCTGCCTGCAGTTTCTTAGTCCCAAATAATCACACTAAGGGTTATATTAATTACAAACTGTTTGGCCTATGGCTCAGGCTCATTACCAACTGTCTCTTACAACTTAACCTAACCCATATTATTAATCTATGTCTTACCACATAGCTAATGGCTTTACCTGTGTCCCATTACATCTTGCTCTCTGGGAAGCTGCCTGCAGCATCTCTGACTCTGCCCTGCTTCTCGTTTATCTATGCTTGGATTTTCTGCCTGCCCCCAAGCTGCCTTGCCATAGGCCAGATTAGCCTCTTTATTAGCAAATGGTAACAAAGTATATTCACAGCACATATAAAGATATCTCACATCAGATAACCTTTAAACAAAATATGTAAACCTTCTGAATATAAAAGATATTTGGGCTAAGCAATGGCAGGTTAATAGACATATGGAGTGCTCAGCTAAAGTCTTTCTTGGTGTCTAGGGGAAGATTGTCTCCAGGACATCTATTCATAACCAAGTCTGCAGATGCTCAAGTTCCTGTGTGAAATGTTCTAGGAATTGTACAACCTCCTGCAGATTTCAAATCTTCTCTAGATTACAATGTGTGCCATGTCAACTGCTTATACACTTTATTACATAGGGGATAATGAAGAAAACAGTCTGCACGTGTTCAGTATAGATAAATTATTTGAAAGTATATTCATTTATTTATCATGTATACAGTCTTCAATCTGCATGACAGAGGAGGGTACCAGATCTCATTACAGATATTTGTGGGCCACCATGTGGTTGCTGGGAATTGAACTCAGGACCTTTGGAAGAGCAGCCAGTGCTCTTAACCTCTGAGCCATCTCTCCAGCCCTTGAAATAGTTTTGATCTTTACTCCATCAAGTGTGTGGGCACAGAGCATGTGTTGGGCACTTTTGGAATTTATCACCTACAAGTCCCACCATATACTTTTCTCAGTGTGGTTTGTGTCGTCATTGCTCCTGTTAACCTCTTCTCAGATTTGGCAGGTCCCTGGGTTTATGACTAGAAGGAATTTGTCCTCAGGTAACAGCCAGCAAACTTGTGTCCTCATTTTGACAAATGACATTTTGAAAAAAATGGAGAGATCCATGCAAGTGACCAGTGACTGGCCTACCTGACATAGGTTAGCGCCTGACGTCTAGAAAATATAGTTGTTCACTCACCAGATTTCAAGGTTTACTAAAAATTTAACTTGTGGCTATGTATATCTAGACATCGAAAACGTAATCTGAAGTTAAAAGAGAGAAATAAAGAGTACAGGCCCCAACTCCTGTGAGGACTAGCATTCTAAGCATGGGACTTGCTGATGTTTTACTGGCCATGAATGACTTTAGAATCAGGAAGAAGGCAGGTGGGCATCTCTGCTAACTTGATTTACTCATCCATTGTTCTTCAGGCTTCTTGAACACTATACAGACATCACATTTATAAACTAAAATTTCTTAATGCTTAAGTTTCATGCTAAGGAAAAAATGCTGTGGAATAAAGGTGTCTAGTTGTGAGTCAGCCTTTGAATTATAAGTAGCTGTGTTTCCTGAACAGTATAGTTACTCATTAACTATTTATGGGCTAAACCTGCAAACGGTTGCTAGTAAACTGATCAATACTTATTAGTGCACTTAGTTGCCTTTTACAATGTGCCCTGAAATAATGCTGGCTTCTTCCTATGACACTAGAGACCTAAACCTAGCCTATGAGCTTTCCTGTCTGTTATTGACCTTGAGGGTTTGTCTTCTGGGGTTTCTAGATTAGGATCAGTATATTAACTTGAGAAAGAAATCTTTGTAAGCAATGTTCCAGCCTGCTCTCTTTCCCTGTATCTTGAGACTCTGTCTCAGGGAGGCCTCAGGCTCCATTGCCATGAGGAAGGGGGATAGAAAGGTGTTCAGCCAGATGGAGTGTGATGGACTCAGATGCTCTCAGAGTGGAAGGTGCTTTGGTCACATTCTAAGTCAGTTGCCACTCTGAAGAGCCAGTTACCCTATGGAGTCTGTGCACCTAAGGGTCCCACTGTCTGCGGATGATCCTGAATCAAAACAGAAGCTCTAAGGCTGATTCCAGGAGGATGCTGTCAGGACAGGGGAGAGTCTGACATCTGCTTTGCTTTTGAAACTATACATTGTTGGTATAAACACACAAGGTAGCTTAGAAAATCTAAGGTCTTCAGTACCTGCAGCTCAGCAAGGAACTGATAAAAACAAGAGTCCCTGAGATGGAGGGGTATGTAGTGTGGCATACAGTAAGATACACTTTGTAATTATGAATTATAGAGCTTTTCTCTGCTGAAATCAGTAATCTTATCTCAACAAAATAGGAATTAATGATTCTGAAATACCATAATATTGTAAAAATTTAACTAGAAAACCCTGTGCCCCTGACCTCTCTGGCATACTCGGCACACTTTTCCGTCAGACCTTTGATGGTTCTCTTAAGCGGGGGTGGGGGGTGAACGGTATTCTGAGATCAGAAGAGCATTAGGCTGAGGTATTTGTGGGGTGGTATTTTATTGTGACAAAAGTTCTACAACAACCAGAAGATACTGTAGAGAATAAAAATAGTGTCTTGAAAAGGTCCTTCCTGTAATAATAGTATATTTTATACCAGCATGGGCTGTGACCTACAGGAGTGCTTGTATGATGAAAAAAAAAAAAAAAGATGCCTGTCATCTAAATGAACTGTTTGTTCGATTTCTACAGAGTCCAGAAACACATCCTATCACTATACCAACTCAGTATTACAGAGGAAAAATGAGAAAAATCTATTTTCAAGGCAAAAAACACCTTGGGCAGCTGTAAATCACAGCTCAGCTCTGTATTCTAACAAGCCAGGGCACCTTGAAACACAGATGACCACAGCTGTTGGGAATACTGCCAGAAGTGGGTTCCTGACCTCCGGGTATTCTTCCTCAGCTACAACCTTGCAGAAAACATCCCTTGAGAAAACTGTCAGCGGTCTCAGACCTGTTGCTCCAACCCATGGCCTTCTAAGAAACTCTGATGCTCAAGTAAAAACATTCCCTAATAGATCCAAAGTTGAAGCCTCCAGGGATGCCCCCATGCGGCTGGCTACAGAGTCCACTATTGCCAGAGAGTCACACAAAGATCACCAGGGCAATGTGGCAGTAGACACCATGAATGACACTCAGCCAAATGAGAGAACTGTCATTTTGGGAAAGAAATTAGAAGTGAAAGCCACGAGGGAACAAGAAAGGGACAGATCAGGAGTCATCAAATTAAAACCAGAAGAGAAAATGTTTGATTCTAAAGAGAAGGGATCAGAGGAAAGAAATCTGAGATGGGAAGAGATGACTAAGTTAGATAAAGATTCAAGAATGAGAGAAAGCCAGCAAAGGAAGGTCGAGAGATCACCAAAGGAGAAAAGTGTGAAGGAAAGACAAGTGCCCATCAGTCTAGAAGTGTCCCAGGGCAGCAGACCGGATGTGTCCACAAAAGACTTGCCCTCACCTGGAAGGAAGGACATGGGGGACAGTAGGTGGAGAGGGGCAGAAACAGGAGAGACCAAGTTGCGGTTGGATGCTCAGGACACTGCCAGCTCCCAGCAGAGTGATTCTATGACAGAAACCATAGCAGAAAACATCGTCACCACCATCCTTAAGCAGTTCTCTCAGTCTCCAGATGCTGAAGAGAATGCCAGCTCTTTCCCAAACACAAAGGTCACTTACGTGGACAGAAAAAAACTCCCTGGCAATGGGAAAACCAAGACAGAAATTGTTGTGGAGTCTAAGCTGACGGAAGATGTTGATGTCTCTGATGAAGCTGGCCTGGAATACCTCCTAAGCAAGGATGTCAAGGAAGTGGGTCTGAAAGGGAAGTCAGCTGAGAAGATGATAGGAGAGATGATCAATGTGGGTCTGAAAGGAAGGGAGGGGAGAGCCAAAGTTGTGAATGTGGAGATTGTGGAAGAGCCTGTGAGCTACACAGGTGGTGGGAAAACAGAGTTTCCTACCCCCTTCCATGTGGAAGAAATCGATGATGTGTCTCCCAGCCCCACAGGGTTTGTTGAGGAAGAAGATGGTGATGGAGATACCCACACTGCGTTCTCATTGCAGCAACATCAAAGGACCAAGCAGCCCTGGGGGAGCATCCCTCATGTGGAAGAAGTGATGGAGGCAGGTGACTCAGAGGGAGAGCAGAGTTACTTTGTGTCTACCCCAGATGAGTACCCCGGGGGGCATGACAGAGAAGGTGATGGTTCAGTCTATGGGCAAATCCACATAGAGGAAGAGTCCACCATCCGGTACTCATGGCAAGATGAAATTGTACAGGGGACTTGGAGAAGGAAAGCAAGAGATGACGTGGGGGAAGAGAAGCATGTGAAGGTCCTGGAGATTCCAGCACCTTCCCTGGGTGGTGCCATTGGTTCTGCTCACCTGAAGGAAGAAGCTAGTGGTGAATTGCATGCAGAACCCACAGTCATTGAGAAAGAAATCAAGATACCGCATGAATTCCATACCTCCATTAAGAGTGTCTTCTCCAATGAGCCCCGACACCAGCTGGTAGAGGTCATTGGGCAGCTGGAGGAAACCTTGCCTGAGCGCATGAAGGAGGAGCTGTCTGCTCTGACCAGACAGAGCCAAGGAGAGCCAGGAAGTGTCTTGGTGGATGTAAAGAAAGTCCAGAGCTCTGCTGGTGGTTCTGTGACCTTGATGGCTGAAGTCAACCTCTCCCAGACCGTGGATGCTGATCAGTTAGACTTAGAGGAGCTGAGCAGGGATGAAGCTGGGGAAATAGAGAGGGCTGTGGAGTCAGTGGTAAGAGAGAGCTTCACCAAGCACTCCAGCCCAATGCCTAGAAGCCCAGACAGGGAAGATGGAGAGGAGATGCCTGCTGGGGGCATTCTCTTCAAGCGCTGGGCCACGAGGGAACTGTATACCCCATCTGTTGAGGGGGATGATACTGGCTGGGCCCCTCCCAGCTCAGATCAGCACGTTACCCAAGGCCCAGTGTCGGCCACTGTGGAAGTCACCAGCCCAACAGGCTTTGTACAGTCTCATGTACTGGAGGATATAAGCCAGTCTGTAAGGCATGTTAAACTAGGCCCCACTGAAATGTGGAGGACTGAGCAGGTGTCCTCCGGAGGACCCACCGCACAGGTGGTGGAGGTAAGTGGGGACTTCAGTGAGGCATTGAGCTCTGAGGGAGCCAGCCGCTCTGTGAGGCACTTTACACTGGGTCCCCATCAAAGTCACGTGTCCACAGAAGTCAGCTTCCAAGGCTCTTTGCCTACCTGGCAGGAAGCAGGAGACACAGAAGAGCCTGGCCCAGCACCATTGTCTAGAGAAACAGACATATCCAGGAACCACAGAATGCCTGGCTCTGAGCAGTTTCATGCTGAGAAGGAAATTCATTTTCTGGGTCCGGCTTCTGGGACAGCTCAGGCTGGGAGTAACTTTGCAACTGAAGGGTTAGTGGGTACCCCAACTTTTGTTAGGTATCTCCAATTAGGCCCTAAAGAAGGATTCACAGAGGAAATCCAGTTGATAGCTCCTATCCCAGACAAAGTGGAGTGGGAGGTAAAAGGGGATTCTGAGCACACTGAAGTGTCTCTTGGGAGGAGTACATCTATTCAGCACATTGACATTGGGCCTCAGAGACACCAAACCTCCAAGCTGATAGATCCACAGACTCCAGGATCTAGGGACTCAGAAGGTATGGTCCTGGTGGAGCACTCAGCAGGTGTGACCCAGGCCTCTCACAGTTCCACTTCAGGTAGAGAAACACTCCAGAAGGTCATTTCTGAGTCCCCTCCGGACAGTGTAGGAGACACAGGAGCAGAGGTGACCGCAGGCATCAGCAGATCTTTTACACACATTCAGATAGGCCCTACAGAGAAGGGACCCTCCAAACACATTGTCATCCATGGACCCATGTCTAAAACATTTGTACTTGATGGTTCAGTGGCCTCCCCTGAGCTTGCTGGGTTAGCAGGTGACAGTAGCACACTAAGCCACATTGCACCAGGGCCCAAAGAAACTTCATTTACTTTTCAGATGGATGTGAGTAACAAAGGCGCGATCCGCAGCTGGACCCGAGACACAGGGTCGGAAGTGGAAGCTCACAGTGTGTCTGACCATGGTGGCTGGAGAACCACTCACATTAGGAGTGAGCAGGTAGCCAGCATGAGCACTCAGGCCTCCGCTGGGGATGAACACCAGATCCATGGAGAGAAAGGCATGGAGCAGGCTGGATTTGACAAGACCGTGCAGCTGCAGAGAGTGGTAGACCAAAGGTCGGCGACTGCAGATGAGAAGAAAATCGCCCTTGTCTATCTAGACAATGAGGAGGAAGAGGAGGAGGGTGATGGATGGTTTTGATAAGCGGAACTATCTTGTCTTAAGTGGCGCTTTGGAAATGTCAATATACACAGCCTTTAACATACCAATATACAAAGCCTTTACTAATTATATGGAGGAGGAGGTTGGTAATCAATACTACCTTTATATAGAGAACCCTAGGCTGAGTCAGTTTGCTATAAAATTCATTTGCAACGGTTTGAGATCGACTCTGGCCTTTTAAGGCTTTGAGATTTTATATTTGAGCCTGGACTTTTGCAGACACTTCATCTTTTTAGTCTTAGAAAGTTCCTTTCTCTAAAGCTTTCTTTCCACGTGTGGAGAGAGTTTGTATGAGTTTTGCACAAGGTCACAGGCATGGCTTACTGCTGTTCTACTGTTTATCTATAAGCAAGACCCCTTAGCAGTAACATTAACCAGAATAAAACAATATACCTAAGGGTAGGCTTTGTTTGCATGTGCTAATATCAAACGGTAGACTAACACTAGAAAGGAAAATACATGTTTTTTTTCCTCTTTCCTAAGTCTTAAAAAAAATGCAGAAGGGCTGGAGAGATGGCTCAGTAGTTAAGAGCCCATACTTCTTTTGCAGAGGACCTGAGTTCAGTTTCCAGCACTCATATTACGTGGCTCACAATCACCTGTAACTCCTGCTCCAGGGGATCCGATGTCCTTTCTGGCATTTGTAGGCACCTGCACTCATGTGCACACATACCTACACACATGCACACATACCTACACACACACACACACACACACAGAGAGAGAGAGAGAGAGAGAGAGAGAGAGAGAGAGAGAGAGAGAGAGAGAGACAGACAGAGAGAGAGAGAGAGAGACAGACAGAGAGAGAGAGAGAGAGAAATCTTAGCCAGGCAGGGCAGTGAAGGCACATGCCTTTAATTCCAGCACTTGGGAGGCAGAGGCAAGCAGATCTCTGTGAGTTCAAGGCTTCAAGTCCAACCTGATCTACGAAGGGAATTCCAGGACAGCCAGGGCTACACACACACACACACACACACACACACACACACACACACACACACACACACACACACACACACAACACACACAAAACCTCTTGTCTCAAAAAACAAAAATAGTAGTCAGCAAGACTGTATGTTTGAAAAAAAATCTACTAGATGACTTAAGAAAAAGTTACTTATCAGAGATTTTAAATTATTTTAAAAGTGAATGAACTGCTTTCTATGTACAGGATATTTTTAAAAAGAGGGCTTATAACTTATTTATGGAAAGCACAGCTGTGGTCTTGTTGACGCTTTAGATCCACGTGACTGTCCTAATCACAGGCAGGGCCAGCTGAGGATGAGAATTGCTCATGGCCTTGTTTCGTGTCTTTACAGTACTAGGCTGTAAGGTAGCAGAACACTTTTCTGTCCTGACCTAAGGCGGGGAGAAGCTGCCTCCTCCACTGGGCTAGGGCTGTGTTCTGAGTCTCTCTGTACTGTAACCTAATGACCAGAGCATTGACTCCTGTTGGTAGGAGGCAGCGGTGTAGGCGATGAAGTAAGTACAGATGTTTAGACCACAGCTGTACTGGCAAACTGATCCTGGCAGGAACATAGAAGCTTAAAGTAGCTAGTGTTTCCCAAATGGGTCATTCTAAACTCACCTCTCATGGGATGGAGGTCTTTTTGAGCTCCTAGAATGAGGGATAAAAATAGCTGCAGCCATAGACAAACTTCGGAAAAGCTTTTTGCACTTTGAAGAGAAATCATGAGGGCAGGAGGGGGGAGATTTAAGTGTTTAGGGGAAGAAACTAGGTGCTCCTATGCACCCCAGCATTGAGGCATCCATGACAGGCTCTGAACAGATGCCAAAGCTCCCACCCTCATGGACCACAGATCATGGACCTAAAGCTGTGCACCACTGGCTTTAGTTGGATGAGTGTTTGGATTTTTTTTCTTTTTCCTTTACACGTGGAGATTGTTTTTAAAACTCCCATTGCTGAAGATTCAGCACACAAAAATGGCCTCTACGTTGCAGTATTCTGTGAGCGCAGAATAGCAGCTCTGATACACTTGAGCCATGCTTTTGGACCCAGGCCACAGACTTGCCTGTAGGGCACTGAGAAAGAAGGATCCAAGGTGATGCCATCTTCAGGGAGAGGAGGAGTATGGTACAGGAGGGCCTCTCTCCCTGTGTGTCTCACAGGGCACATCTTCCCCTCTGGTTCTAGCAGTGGGGCCAAGGATAACGCGTTTTTTTCATTGCTAAATGGAAGAGAAATACAGCATGGCTTAAGATGATCAGCTTTCCAAACACCTTGCATTGGGATACAGGAAGGAAGCAGATTTGAATGGAATGTTTAAGCCTTTGTTACCCATAAAGATGAACTCATGGTTGTCAGCCTGTCATTTCTAATACTGCCTGAGGTGTGCTGATGTGTTTTTAACTGTAATCAGCAAGTCTGAGTGATTTATTAGAATGTGGTTGAGGTGACAGCCTCAGTGTAATTACACATGACAGAGTGACAATGTAGAGTTTATTATGAATCTAAATGGGCTTAGCTGGATGTCGTTGTCTTAGCCCATGAACTTATACATGGATGTTAGTATGAGTAGGTTATAAATATTATGGCCACTTCTACTTATTTTGAAAAAAATAAACGTCTTAGTGTTAAATATTAATTTTAATTGATAACTTGAAATATACAGCCAGGCAATGTTTGTTTGAAGTGTTTACCGGGAGGAGTCCTCAGCTGTCTGTGGTTGCTAGGTCTCCAGGTCACTAAGGGCAGGTATCTTACCCTTAACATTGTAACAGATCATTCTAAAGCTCCCTGAGGTTTGTGAAGCCAGGCACTCTGGAGTCAGATCAACAGCGAGGTAGGGCAGGGAGCTTGGGGGCACACCCAGTCTCTCCCAGTTTGTTATTGTTGAGACTATAAGACACTGAATGTTTCTCAGCTTTCCACTACTTGCTTTGATAGTTTGTTTAAAGTTTTTATCTAGAATTATCTAAGAAGCTTATTTTGCTAACCTCCTGATCTCTAGAAAGGAACTGTCACAAGAATGTTTAGAAATAAAGATCTGAGGGGGGAAATCTGCATTGTTCCTAAAGACAATGTTTTCTGGTCGGTTTTTGTGTGGTTCTTTCAGGCTCTAATGAAAGCGAACCTGGGTTTCTCTCCATGTCTCAATGGTAGCCCTGAATTGTTGGAAAGGTCACATATGGAAACTTCCAGTTTTCTATTTCCTCCTGAGATCAGAACTCTGTACTATAGGTACAAACTAGAAAGCATGCTCTAGCCCAGTTGTAACCAAGTGGAGACCTGACAGTTGGTGCTAAAATGTCATCACAGCCTGGAAGACTATTGCCAACAGGATGGGACAGTCATTCATTCTGCCCAGGATAAAGGAGGGTACATGTCGAGGAGCAGTTACTTAGCGCTAAATCCAGCATTATCTCGGGCAGGAGCTGGACAGTTGGTTACTCAAAGCACAGTTTGTAAGGTTACTCATGGCCATTTCTCAGTACCTTGCAAATATATATTTTAAAAAAATCTATTAGATTAAAACAAAGGAGTAGTTATTGTCTGTCTGTAAGCTAGCCTTTTATCAACAAAAATAAAAACACAAATGGTTGTATTTGTTCTCACTTGTGGAGGCTAATGGCACCTGTTGGACACATTGATAAGACTCATGGAATTGGTTACTCTTCTGTGATAAAAACCCAAAGCAACCTGGGGAGGAAAAGATTTATTTGACTTCCCTGCATAGATCATAGTCCATCATTAAGGGAAGCCAAGACAGGAGCTGAAGCAGAAGACACATTGGAGTGCTGTCACTGGCTTGTTCAGCCTGGCCAGGGGTGGCTCCACCCACAACAGTTATTAATCAAGGGAATTCTCCCCAGACATGCCTTCAGATCAACTCATGGAGGCTTTTTTTCAACTAGGATTCCCTCTTCCAGATAAATCCTCACCCGCTTTGTTCCAAATTGACAAAAAACAGAAAGAAAACCAAACAAATAACAAACTAACCAGCACCCCACTGTTCACACTGGTAAAGCCACTCTTCCTGGGCAGGTACCCACATTTACAGAGGAGTTTGTTTGCTGTGATTCTAAAATATATTTCAAGAAATTGAGAAAGGGCAAGGGAACAGGTCAGACACCACGTTTATTCCTGAGTTCAGGAGGTCTAAGAATACAAGCCAAGGATGCTAACTGATTTGCTTCTAGTAGGTAAGTGCTCGTTTCCTGTCTTGTACACAGCCACCTTCCAGATATCTTCATGGAGTAGGGAGATCGCTTCTCTTGGTTCTCTTCTTTGTAAGGACATTGAACCTACCTACCAGCACCCACTCCACCTGTTGCCATAGTCACAGTCCATCTCCAGGTGTCCTTACCTGGGTGCTAAGGCTTCAGACATAAAATTTCAGGGACAAGGAAGCCTATGGCAGCCTCTGTTTTTAAAATGCTTTCCCCATTAGCTGTGTTGAAACACATATCTTCAGTTAGATAGGATGCTCTACAGTGGCCACCTTGCTGCCATCCCATGGGCCTGAGTCTGGGAGAGTAAGTATTAGCAAGGATGGTCTGTCTGCCGAGCTGCCACACTCCGAGGAAGACAAGGGGCCACCTCCACCTCGTCATGGATGTTTTCCCCTTCAGTTCTTAAAGTGTCACTCTGAACAAATAGACATCACGCACAAGCTGTTGCTCTCCTGCAGCCACACTGGCTTGAGCTGGGGGGGAGGGCGGGGGAAGACAACTCTGCCAGGCCACCACCCTACCCTGTGTGTGTTCTCTCCACACTGTCCCCAGCATCGATCATTCTACAGCCAGGAAGAAGAGGCTCAAACTTATTATCTTTATCACATCACCCATCTGTGGGGTTCCCTGAGTGAAGGCCATTGTGGTCATGGCATCAGAGGTTGTACGAGCTCTAGAAGCAGCTGCCTGTCTCTGGGATAGTGACCGTGGGAAGACAACAAAGTGGAGGAGGGTCAGTGTCCCCCCAAATCACTCCATGGGGGCCTCGGCGCCAACACCCAGCACCTCCGAATCCTCGTCTAGTGCCTCATCTGTCATACCTGCCATTTACCAATTGCTCTATTGTACTTGATTATCTAGTGACACATTGGAATACAAGATTGAGGGGATGGGATTATATATGTCATGCTCACTGCTTTTGCCTCAGTTTCTCACACAGGTCTAATAATATACTAGGTTCTCAGAACTATGTAACTGAGTTCATTAACAAAGAGATGCACCTTCACCAACACACCTTTCCAGACTTCAGGTGACCCTTGGAGTCGTCTTCATTTTATTTGTTTGCAGTTCTAGAGGTCAAACTGAGGTCAAATGCTTGACAAGAAACAAGAAAGAAGGACTTATTCTGGCTTACAGTGTGAGTGTCTAGCCCATCCTGGCAGAGAAGGCAGGGCAATGGGAATATGAGGTGGTTGGTCACACTATACCAACAGTCAGGAAGCAAAGGACAGTGTAGTGGGGTTAAGAAACCTCAAGGTCTTCCTCCACTGACCCACATTCTCTAGCTAGGCATCACCTCAAGGTCTACCCAAGCCACATCTTATAATGCAAAATGCATTCAGTCCAACAAGGAATTCAGACTTCCAACATTAATAGCACAGAGTAAGTTTTCCCGTTCCAAAATGGGAAATCAGACCATAACAAGAGAAGATCAGACCAAAGCAAGATCAAAACCCAGCATGGCAAATACTAAACCCCTTCCTTCTAGGCACTGGAGGCTCACAATGGAACCATCTGGTTTCTTAAGAGGTTGGGTATGCCTGCCCCTACAGTTCTGTAGCCTGAGGCACACATAGCTCCTCAGAGGGCAGTGTGACTGCAGATTCCTAAATGTAGACATTGCATATGTGTTCCTAGCATTCCCAGCATCTTGATATCCCCGTTACAACTCAAGCTTCACTGTTTCACTGCACACAATGGCCTCAGTGCCTTTGCAGCTTTAAAAGCAGCACCATAGGATTAATGCCGTCAGGTTCTGCTAGCCTGGAGATGTAGTGTGGCCCCTTGACCACAATCACACAGGCCTCTTTTCCCAGGTATTTACCTCCAAGCAGTTACCTGTGATTTCCCCAGGAAGTCTTTCTTCTTTTAAATACATTTTTCATTTTCCGGAACTGACTTCGGGAAAGCTAGCCTTTGTCTCAGTGCACAGTACTAGATGTCCTTATAGGGGCAGCTGATCCCCTTAACAACCAAGGTGCTCTTGTGCCTACCTTCTCTCCCATTTCAAATTCATCCCTCTCCTCACCAAATGTCCCATCCTTTATTTCTTCTGCCCTACTTCTTGTTCTTTCTGGATAAGAACAATGAACAGTAACTAAACTACACCACACCCGAATGTTCTCCTATCTATGAATTTCATCCATCAAACTCATCAGTCATTACTTCTAAATTTCGGATTGTGTGAGTTCTTGGAACACGGGCAGAATCCAGACAGACTCTTCACTGTAATCTAGAACAAATGGCCTTTAGTCCAGATCCCAATGCAGTTCTTCTTTGCCTCAATTGTCAGGATTTGTCCTAACATTCTCTTCTTCTAGAATCCCACCAGGATGGTCCACTAAGATCTGCTTTTAGCATTCTCCATATTCTCCTTACCAATCGACTCCAAATGCCCAAGGACCACAGTCAGGCCTATCACAGCAGTAGACTGGCTTCCCAATGCCTGTCTTCCATGTTATTTTTCTCATGGTTATAATCAAACAGCTAACAACAAGAAAAAGCATTTATTTTGGCTTTTACATGGTGTGTGTGTGGGGAAGGCAAGGTGGAAAGTCCCAGGCAGCTAGTCATGCTGAGTCTGTAGTCAGGAAAAAGTAGGATGGGAGGGCTAAGAACCTCAAGGCCACCTCTAGAGACTGCTTCATCCAACTAGATCCCCACCTCAAGGCCTCAAAACAGAGAGGATTGAGTGTTCCAACACAGGAGTCTATGAGCGTCATTTCATTTTCAAACTTAACAGGCTTCCTTGGATCCCAGGACAGCACCCAATGACGGAGCCACATTGCCAGTTCTAGTCTCCATTTTAGACGCACACGCCAACACTAGCACAAGACTTTATTGGTATTTTCTTCCCAGTTCCTATCCCTTTCCTACTAGGAAGGCTTTTGTGAAGTCTCACTGCTCCAGAGAGAGCTCTGCTTTGTGCAGGGCTTTGCCTGCGATCAGCGCCAGTCTCTTTCCCACGGGAATCTCCAACTTTGGAAGGGTCTTGCACGCACAGTAGACAACACAGGAGAAATTTTCCTTGGTGAGAGAAATGATCAAAATAATACAAGTAAAAATAACCAGAGCACCAGAGCACCCTGAAGGGTGTCCACAGTGGAAATGGGGGAGATAAGTGGCACTTCTTGGAGCAAACAGACTTAAAAAATATGCAATGACTACTAAATGCCACCTTCTAGTTGGAGAGCATCCTAAAAGCAGTGTCTTTTACAGAGCTTTCTTGGGGGCGCACAAGGGGGATCAGTCTGCCACATTGTGCCTGGACTTCCCTGGCACAGTGTACTGAGGAACACTGGTGCAGAATGCTGCCTTGGCTTTCAGAGTTTGCCTTGGCTTCATGGCAGCCTCAGAGATCCTGTAGACAGAAAGAAGACTGGTAAGTATGGACCCTCAGATCACCACAGTTTCCATGAGCCTTAGCTGCTGTGGAGAAGCCTGAGGAGAGGATGCAGGTGAGGAAGAATCACAGCAAAGAGCATCAGCACAAGGTGCATTCCACCTTTCCTATTGTCTGGCAGCCATCTTCACCCAGCTGAGGCAGTCAGGTCTGAGGTAGGTCAGTGTTGGGGTGAAAGTGGAGAAGACAAGTTCTGATGGAGGCTTTGTTGGCCCACCTACACTGCCCTAAAGGGGGATGGTATTCTTGCTGGCTGGTTTGTGCCTCCAGTGAAGTCACATCTGTAATTTCCTAACCTGGAATTAACCGCCAACCCATGGGCTCTCGGGGAACACCTGCTGTGAGATGGGGGGGCCCTCTCAGACAGTGCCAAGCTTCTCTCTTTGCTGAGAAAAGACATGGGGCCAGCCTTCATGCTACAGTCCTCATGCCCTCCCCATCTAGCCAGGAGCTGAGGTAAGCTAGAGGCAGAGCTCTGGAGGTAAGCCCCTCCCTTCCCAGCAGGCATGTAAACCTGCAGGAGCTGGTCTATGTGAGGATGGAAGCCAGAGTGGATTTCAACATTCTCAAATGAATTCCTTTCTAATATTAGGGTAAGGAATATGTTTTATAGCTGGCTTCTCAGAGGACCTATTCTTACATTTAACTATATATGCTGTGGAAAGTCATTGAAATACCCACAAAACCTTTCAGTACCAGCCTTAGATTCTGACTTGTAAAGAATATTCGGAGAAAATGTAAGGGAAGCTGACTCACTTGGACAGTGTGCCTATGGCCTGCTGGGTGGCCAGGGTCCTCTTGTCCTGAGATCCATACAAGAACGTCTCGATCTGAACACACTGAAGAACACCAAGAAGTCATCATGAGGTTATGGAAACGTCACAGGGAAATAAAGTCTCCTTTCAACTAGAGAAAGAATGCTTCATTCTTAAACCCACTGGGATGGAATCGGTGCCCTCTAGGGGCTTCTCTAGGGACACCCTGACCTTTACATTGGACGTTCTTAGGGGTCGAGAACACAGTTGTAGTGTGAATACTACTTCAGAACCCTCTGTGTGCAAGCATGTTATTTAAAAAGCAAGGCAAGCACATTGTCTGACTTTTGCTTAATCTCCTTCTCTTGCTTAAGTTTTTGGCATTTTGTTGTTTATACCCAGCCAGGACATAGTTGAGGAAGGGAAAAAGAATAAATGAACTCTAAAAATGGCCATAGCCTGAAGAATGAGGTGGAAGAATTTGCTTTGATGACTGTTGGTAAACTACAGTGACAAAGGCAGCATGTCTGTCATCCTGGGGTCAAGTGGACCAATGGGAGAGGCAGGGATCTCAGCACTCAGTAGCTAATGGACTGTCCTTGCGTGGTCAGTGATGAAGAGGAAGGCTGCTCAGTCGATGGCATTATGACCACACTTTTTCAAATGAATAAAATGGACTTCCTACAAAGCAGAAAAAAATCAATCCCAAAACATTTAAAGCATTAAACGTCTAATGGGGAACTCGGAGATTTCCTATGAAAATAGCCTTCTGGGTGGGAAAGTATTTCTTGAGACAAGCTCCCCATAGCAAACTGTTGAAGACATGTAAGTGGCTGTACAAACATGACCAATAGCTTTGCAGCAAAGTTCAACCATAAGCAAAGAACAGGAAATTGGGAGGGGGTGGGGCATCTGCAGTGGGTCATCCCCAAGAGTTAGCAGCATTCAGAAGGCATGGCAAACGCTGAAAGGTAACAAGGCAATGGCAACCACTTCCTGGTAGAAGACTAATCAACAGATAGGAAGAGTCATCTGAAGAATTGAAAGGACAGTGGCCCATAAGCTGACTCCGCCTCACTGGACAAGGAAAGACCGCAAAGACAAGGAAAACTAAAGAATGCACTTCGGAAAAAACGGAAAAATTATGCTCCAGTGCTATCAAGATAATGCCAACAAGAAGATAACAAGAACCATTGTAAAGCTGTGCACACGGATAGGGATAGTGGGCATTTAAGTTGATATAAGCCTCTGTAGACACTTCAGCAATATTTAATAAAGTTTAAAGAAGAGCTAAGTAAAGAGCCTGTTTGTTTTCTAATGAGAGATGGAAAAAAATGTGATCTGGATCAGGGGAGGTGAGGAGGAGCTGGGAGGAGCAAAGGAAGGGAAAACTGTAATCAGGATCTATTTTGTGAGAAAAGAATCTATTCTCAATAAAAAATAAAAACCAACAATATTTCTATATACACAGTAAAAATACCATCTATATACAATAGTAGAATAAGAAATGATAGTTTAAAAAGTTAAAAAAAAGAATTGCAAATAAGTGCTTGACCACAGGGAGGTTTCTTGGAAGCTTGAGACATGGAAAACCAACCGAAAGCATGGGAATGATGTCAGATTTAAGACTGCAGTTGTTCGGAGACTGGGCAGGTCTTAGAGGATTTTATCTATGTGCTTTGTCTTGCTTCTTACTTTGAACCATGAGTTCAAAGGTCTTTGTTTCATATTGCTAACACTTTCCTGCATAGCTGAACTATTTAATACATTTTAAAGACTGAAGTTTTCTCCCTGGTTAAACTGCTTAAATCAGAAAGGACTACCATCTTGGAGACATTTATCCATTTCCATTTGGAGACCATTTTTAGATCTTTAAGAAAATGAAGATGCACACAGCCCAAATGCTTTGTGTGGTATTTTATTTGTGCTCTAACAAATAAATATTGCCTAAAGGGCAGAGGGAAGAACTAGCCACCATAGGGGCCAGGCAGTGGTGGCACAGACCTTTAATCCTAGCACTTGGGAGGAGGAAGTAAGAAGATTAGGAGTTCAAGGCTGCCCTGGGCTATGAGATATTGATCCAGTCTAAAAGAGAAACAGAGCCAAGTAGTAGAGACTCACACCTTTAATCCCAGCACCTGGGATTACACACCTTTAATCCCAACACTAGAGAAGCAGAGACAGGAAGTGATATGGCTGGGCAGAGAAGGGAATATAAATTGGGAAGAGACAAGAGCCTGCTCCTTGGTTTAAGGATTCAGTAGAGGTAAGAGGTGGCTTTGGCTTGCTCCTTTGTCTCTCTGATCTTTCAGCATCTACCTTGGCCCTGGGTTTTATTATTAAAATAAACCTGGGTTGGAGCTACAGCTTTGTCTTTAGAAGCTGTGGAAGATCTCAGGGCTGCCTGATTTTGTGTGTGTGTGTGTGTGTGTGTGTGTGTGTGTGTGTGTGTGTGTGTGTGTGTGTTGATATAAGGATTGAGAATGTGATTCTGGTCTTGTGGAAGGTAGAAATAGCAGGCATGAGTTTTGTTTTTTTTTTTTTTAATAACAGAAACAGTTGCCTGTTTCTTGGTTGAATTAACTACAGGAAGAAGCAGTACGCTCTTTCCCATTTTATTTAGTTCCTACCAAATTCTGCTAATCTCAGCCCTGCCTACAACACCACCTTTCTAAACCTCCTCAGTGGCTTTAGCCTGGCCTTGGCAATAGGTTTCTCAGGGTCACCTTAACCGGCAGATATACCACATGACCTTACAACTTCAGAAACCTGGAGGAAGAGCCATAGCTGTGAGAGGAGTTATAGGATGTGCTTTTGACAGTTGTGATAACTCAGTGAAAACTCTTCAGTGTGGGAGGCAGCACACAGAAGCCTCGCCCTTGCTCACTGCACACAGCAGGGCAGAGAAGGAGTGATAAATAGTAGGTTCAAGGGGCAACATGTGTTTCCTCCCCCCTGTCAGGCAGCCTAAGGTCTTAAGGTCTCGCTCTTCCTACCAGAACCTCATTTCTCTCTCTCTTTCATGAGCTGAAAGGCTTTGCTGAGTTTAAGAGAGCAGATCTGATGTTAAAAGCACCCAGACGTCCCTGTTTACATATTTATGAGTGCTCCAATGCAGCTCTTTTGACACCAGCCAAAGCCAGCATTGTTTGTGTTAAACTCAGTCGCTATAGCAGTAGGGATTTTACTGACAGTGTAATAAACTTTGAGACAGCCTGATGAGGTCTCAGTTCACCCTGCTCAACAGACGGCCTCTAGAAGCTTCTATAACACGGGTGGGATTTCCATCCTACCTCTTTGGTGATTGAAGGTTCTTCTCCCTGGCCCCTAATTCCCTAGGGAAGAGACAATTGGGTAAATAGTCACAAATTCCCAGGAAGGATAAGAAGGAGAGAGAGAAGATTCTGGCAAATCCCCCCCAGGCTGTACTATGATAGTGTCCCTTCCTCCTAGACCTTCTGTTTCAGACCTCTTTCTCTGGCAGCATTGAATTAGGGGGTGGGGAGAAGAGTGAGGAGAGGGGGTGAGTTGTCACAAACAGGTCCTAGAGGCCCCACCTCTTGGAATTCTCCTGTTGCAGAAATATATGCCCCACCCCAAGGCTATTGTCCTCACAAAAGACACTTGCTTACAGTTCCAGCTGATGGTGCAAAGGGATGTCAAACAGGCGAGAGGGGTCACCAGCTTAGCCCCTATCTAGTCTTACTGATAATCCCTGGCACTCAAAGAGGCAGAGCAGAAACCTGGAAATAAAAGCTAATCCATTTATATACTTCAACAGCTATTTTTCCTATTTTGAACAACATCCCAGGTTATCCTCAAAATCCCTCTGTAGGGAAGGATAACCTTGAAATTCTGATCATCCAGCTCAGGCTGAAGATGTAGCTCATTTGTCAGAGTACTTGTCTAGCATGTTTCCAGCCCTGGGTTTGATCCCCAGCACCAGTGAACTGAGTGTAGTACTTGTAGTGCTACACGCCTGTAATCCCAACACTATCTGGGAATTAGAAGTCAAGATCATCCCTGGCTGCATACAAGTCTGAGGCCAGTGAGCTACATGAAGCTATCTCAAAAATAAAATAAAATAAAATAAAATAAACAAAACACTAATATAATACATTAGGTAAATAAAAAGAAAACAAAACAGAACCACCCAGTACACTGGAAAGGAAATCAACACACTAATGTGAGAGGAAAGATTATTTTTCTTTAAAATGAACCCAAACTTTATTTTTTATATAACAGTATGATTTATATATTAAATGACACTATGATAGAATGATTTGAAATAATTTAAAAGAAAAATGGGGAGATTTCCAGGTTTTTTTATACTGTTTTCTATTTTCTAGATCTCTCCCAATTATAATCTTTAAATTACATGTCCTAATAGTATAATGATGCTTCATATTTACTGACATCAGCTGGTAAGTCATCTTAGTCTTCTCCAGATGTGATGCCTGAAGAATAAAATATGAGGACTATCATTTCCCCCTCCCCTCTGCCCTCCCAGACACTGCCGAGGGCGGGTTCACCAGTGAACCTTACACTGAGGCACTGACACCATAAACCAAAAACTCTTAGTGAAGGTAACTTCACACCAGAGTCTCGACAGACTGTTCCTTGACAGTTAATCTCATCCCCTCCCCCCTTTTCTGCCTGGCAATGTTTTCTTTTCCCTCGGCTGGCTTTGAACTGGCTGAGTAGCAAAGGATGACCTTAAACTTCGGATTCTCTTGCCTCTACCTTCTGAGTGCTGAGATGACAGGGTGGGTCCCCATGCCCAGTTTATGTGGTGCTGGGGATACTAGGCAAGTGTTCTACCAACTGAGTCACATCCCCATTGATATTCTGAGAATGGCTGCTAAGGAAGTTAAAAAAAAGATACAATAAAAATACAGCAGTGATAGCTGAGTGGTAAAGCCCACTGTGGTTACACTTAGCGGGCTGTGTACCAAAGACCCATTTAAGAGAACGAAATAACCTATTACAGCTTCAACTTAAATCTGTTTTAATAGCTGTATATTTATCAAGAATACGAATTGAATTCTTCAATGTTCTGCTTGACTTAGCTGAATTTCCTTAAACATTTGTGTGTGTGAAACTACTGCGGTGTTTTGATTCTTTTGTTACAAACAAAGACTATGACAGAGTCAAAGTCAATAAATGTTAATTGAGGCACTGGAGACATCTGACTGAGCTTCAGAAAGAGCCTTCAGGCCTTGGCATTAGAGTATTCTCCACCAGGATAAAGGTGTCCTGTGCTCTGTTGTAACAAGAGACCAATGTATACGTCTTTAAACCAGCCACAAATGACATTTCCCAACTTTTTAAAGTAAAGAATAAGCTGCTATTGCAAGTATCCAGTGGAATTTTAGGAAGCCGTTGTGTTGCTATTATTCTCTGGTTTCATTTACATGGACTGCAAGAGTCACGACCTGGCCTGTTTCCTTAAATACCAGACAGAGAGCTTTTCCCCTACCTGCAGCAGTCCTCAAAGGGGCCAAACGGACAGTCTCTGGCACATAAGTACACGTGGATGGTTAAACAGCTCAACAAGAGGTCCAGAGAAGTTAGAGAAAGTTCTTATATGGAGCTCATGTGCATGTATGTATGTGTGTGTGCACATGTGTGTATGACTGTGGGTGTGCAAGTATGTGTGTGCACATGTGTGTGAAGCCCAAGGGGTGGCATCACCTGTCTTCCTCTACTACTCTATATCTTAGATTTTTGAGGCAGGGTCTAGCCTGGCTAGCCAGCAGGTTCCAAGGCTATCCCTGTCTCTGCCTCCACAGTACTGGGATTACAGGTTTGTGCCACCACACTGGAATTTTTAGGTGGGTGCTGGGGATCTGAACTTGGGCCTTCGTGCTTACAGAGCAAGCACTTTACTGGCTGAACCATCTCTCTCTGGTCTCTTACATGCCACTTTGAGATGTAGTTGGTCCCATTGACAGGTCCGAAGCCTTCACTAAGGAAGCTCCAATGTGAGAACCGTTGGGAACCTTCAGCCTTGTTCTCCAGGTGAGTTCTGAGTAGGAGATGCTTGCTGTTCATATTTGCTTTCTCCCAGGAGTGACTCACAGAGCAAGGGAAGTTAAAAGATATCTGGAGGCTGGAAACTGACTTCTCCAAGTGGCCCAGGAAGCTGAGATGGAGCCATCAGCCTGTTGCCTTTCTATCTGTGTCTGGCCTTTGTACCTTTGAGCTAAGGCCCTTCCCGGTGAAGACAGGAGGTGGCTGTGGGCAGCTATGGTATGGTGGTTAGCTGATCTACATACTGGCTTTAAGAAAAATAGGAAATCTATCTTGGAGGAATCTCTGTAAGAGGCAGCCATCACACAGCGGCATCTTCCACCAGGGGACTGCTGCAGAAGGGGATTGGTAGCATCTCTAGTGTCTCCCAATATTCCTGGCCCTCTGGCTGAGGGTCTGAGAATTAGGTCATCATTTCTATGGGGTTATTCAGATAATCAAAGTGCTGATGGAAATCACCTCTTCATTAACAGAGGCAATATAGCCAGGGCTCCAGCTAAGGAGTCGTTTAAGTGACAAGTTATATGACCCCATGATAGAAAACTGAGAAAGACAAGTGTGTCACTCCTGGTGAGAGGCCAAATCAAGCTTGTCATGGTATTATCAGTCTTTTCTTCTTATGGAGTGAAAAACGAAGCCAGGACAGGGAAAATGTTTTAAACCACTCTAATGCTGAGGATCTGTGATCACTGTTCTCCATCCTGTCTGGATGCTGTACATGTGTAGTGTGAATGAGGGGGCTGCACACGCACAGAGGCCAAAGGTCCATGTTGGGTCTCTTTCTCAACCACTGCCCACTTACTATTTGAAGTAAGTGAGCTCACCGAAGAGGGAGCTCACAGATTGTCTAGAATTACTGGTCTGAGAGCCCCCAGGAGCCCTCTGTCTTTGTGCCTTCAGGTTGCAGTTAGTGTGATAAAACACTGACTAAAAGCAACTGGGGAGGAGAGGGTTTATTTCACTTCACAGCTTACACTGTCCAGCGAAGACAGGGCAGGAACCTGGAGGTAGGAGCTGATGCAGAGGCCATGGAGGAGTGCTGCTTACTGGCTTGCTCACCATGGCTTTCTCTCGGCACCCAGAACCACCAGCCTAGTAGTGATGCTGCCCACAGTGAGCTGGGCCCTCCCTTATCAATCATCATTCGGAAATGTCCCACAGACCTGCTCATGGGTCACTCTAGATGGGACATTTTCTCAACTCATCTTTCATCCTCCCAGATAACTCCACGTTGTGACAAGCTGACAGAAAATTAGCCAGCACGCTCCAGTCTGGGACTACAAGTCTAAGGCACCTAATATATGGGTCCACTGTGTTATGTTTTCTAGGAGATAACAAACACAGAGGATGAGCTGCCAGAATTCTCATTTTCATAGGCAAGGGAGACACCATGTTTTTCTCACAGCCAGTTAAGAACGAAAGACCTTGACTCCTTGGAATAGTGGTTCTCATTTTCCTACCAGCCAATTAGGAACATCTTCAAAGAGCTAGTGCTTAAGGTCTCTTCCAGCATCCCTTCTCCACTGGGAAGTGGATCTTAAGGAAAATCAACACAATTATGACTTTCTTCCCTCTTTATGTGTGTGTGTGAGAGTATGTATGTGTGAGTGTATGTGTGTGTGAGTGTGTATGTATGTATGTGTGTGAGTGTGAATGTATATGTATGTATGTGAGTGTGAGTGTGTATGTATGTATGTGTGTTTGAGTGTGTATGTATGTGTGTGAGTGTGTATGTATGTATGTATGTATGTGTGTGAGTGTGTATGTATGTATGTGTGTGTGAGTGTGTATGTATTTATGTGTGTTTGAGTGTGTATGTATGTGTGTGAGTGTGTATGTATGTATGTATGTGTGTGTGAGTGTGTATGTATGTATGTGTGTGTGAGTGTGTATGTATGTATGTGTGTGTCAGTGTGTATGTATGTATGTGTGTGTGAGTGTGTATGTATGTATGTGTGTGTGAGTGTGTATGTATGTGTGTGAGTGTGAATGTATATGTATGTATGTGAGTGTGTATGTATGAGTGTATGTGTATGTATGTATGTGTGTGTGAGTGTGTGTGTGAGTGTGTATGTATGTATGTGTGTGCACGCGTGTGTGCGATATGTGTACTTGTGCAGGCATGGTGTGTAGCTGTATAGGTGTGGTGTGTATGTGTATAGGTCTGGTGCACATGCTCCTATATGTGAGTGCAGGCATGTGTGTGCCATGGTATGTGAGACAGGTTGGAAACAACCTAAGGAGCTGGTCCTCATCTCCCACTTCCTGAGGCAGAGCCTCTCCATCACTGCTGCACACAGTAGGCTAGTGAGGACACTGGCCCAGGAGCTCCCAGGGGCTTCCTAGATACAAGCCCCAATTCTTCCTAGGAGAATTGAAATTATGCACTACCATGCTCAGATTTACATTAGTCCTGGAGACTCAAACTCTGATCCTGCTGCTTTTGTGACAAACACTTAACCCCTGAGCTATTGTCCAAGCTCAGACCTTCCTCTCTTTAAAGAAAATGGACAGCGACATCCCAATGATGAGTCACTGAGATTAGTAGGAAAGCCAGGAGCACAGAAAAACAGGAACTACACATAAAAATGAGGTTATTCATGTGGAAGCCAAAGGGGCTTCCTTGTCATATCCAAGGGCTTCCTGTCATATCCAGGGGCAACAACGGAGACATTTTAAATAGGAAAGAGAAAGTAAATTTTTGGGCTACTGAAGAGCAAACAAGGACAGATCTGTGCAATGTTGGGTCCCTGAGCTGCTCCTGAAACACCATCTAGGAGGGGACCTGAGTGTCTGGCTGGCTGCAGGAAGCAGAGGGACAGCATGGCTTGGGGACTTTATTATTTTACAGGAATACTTAAAGCTGATAGTTGTGGCACAAAGAAAGAATAGGTTGAGCCCTGTCAATGACAGTCCTTAGTATGGGGTCAGATTAAAGCTGGATTCCAAGCAAACTTCCTGTGCTTGGGCCTGCTATATTCCTAAGATATTACTGGCCTAGGAAATGGCAATCTCTTTCTGCAGCCTTTTGCCTGGGTGGAAATGTGAGCAATGGTGCTATCCTAGATCAAAATAGTCTCTATGTGGCCAAGGGGAATTAGCTTGTGCTGTGGAAATTTCCATCTGGAGCCCACAGAGTTTTCCAATATTCCCCTGCAGGCAGATGCCTTTAAAAGACAGATCAATAATTCGGTTTCCTTTCTGGTAATTCAATTTGCTGTCTGCTGCGTTTCTGGAGCCTTCTTGCTTTAGGATGGCCTTGGGCTCACACTTGGGCTATTTAGCACAGGAGGGTACATCTGGAAAAGCCACACTTGGTGGAGTCTGGCTTCTGTGATGAAAACTCAGGGCGGAAGCTGTTGTGATAAAAACAAGACAAACACTTAGCTAATCGCTTTTAGAAGGCTGCCAGCTTCCCAAAGCCCAGTGCTAAATATGGCCTTTGAGAAGCTCCAGGCAGCAGATGATGAAGGCATGTTTAAAGTTCCTGTCTGTGTCCTGTTGTCAACAGGGCAGCCAGTACTGTCCTCAGATGAGAGCAAGGGGGATTCAGAACTGTCCCTACCAAAGCATGCACGACACTCACACACAGGTTCTTGCCAGTCTCTGATGCAGGCAGATGGCCAGAGAGCTTCAGCACATCAGAGCTGTCAGGACTGACGGTTAATGAGTCTAAACCAAAGTCAACTTTCACTGTAGGTTTGGGGATGATGGGACTGGAAATTTTCTTGAAGCTGAGCTCATTTTTTAGCCCTCTGGAGTGTTGTGGTATCAGCCAGAGGAGGATCTGCAGTCTCCCGAGGAAGCTGACAGATCTCCGGGCCATGGTCCCAGTCCAGAGATGACAGGGCAGTGACCATGATGCAGAAATATCAACATTGGCACCTGCTAATCACTGGAACAAAGGAAAGAGCCAAGCTTTCCTGAAGAGCAGTGCATCCTGACACACAACAGACTTAACATCCCAGCACCTAGGCCCTTCCTGTAGACAGTGTAATCGGCAAGGGTTAGGAAGATGAGAAGCAATATCTCATCTGTACCTGTCACATTAAACTGTCTCAGGCCTATGGTGGGAAAAACTACTAAAAAAATGGGAGTCTGAAAAATTCATGAGATCATTTTCAAATCTTGTACAAATAAATAAAATATGTAAATGAAATAATTACTTAGAAAATATTATTTGCCAAAACGATTCAGTTACTGATAGAAAGCTTTAATGGCCTACTTTTTGCAGAATATGAAAAAATGTACAGATTTTTTTCTTCACAACAAAAATACCAGCCCAAAGCCTAGGATATAAAAATTTTCAAACACTTCCCCATAGAGGTGGGGAGGCTGGAGAGACAGCTCTGTGGCTAAGAACACTGGCTGCTCTTCCAGAGTACCCAGGTTCAACTCCCAGCATCCACATTGGCAGCTCACAGTAGTCTGTAACTCCAGATCCAGAAGATCCAGCATCTTCATATAGACATGCATGCAGGCAAAACACCAATGCACACAAAATAAATTGAAAATTTTTAAATAGTTTGAAAAATAGAGGCAAATTTCCTAATTATTTTTCTGAAGCAAATACAATATTGACACTTAAATATAACATACAAATATCAGTGCAAAAACCCTAAAATAAATGTTATCCAGCAGATTCAACATCCCCTATGATTTGAAATTTTTCCTTGGGAAGCATGTACTGGAAATTATTTAACTCCCAGGGAAACATGGCTGAGAAGTGAATCCCAACAAGGTTCAACCTACATGAAAAGGTCAGTGCTGTTATCCTGGGCATAAGTTCATTGAAAAGACCAAGTTCAGTCTACCTCATCTTTCTTTCCTCTTCCTCTGCTGCCTTTCTGTTTTTTGTCTTTGAATGAACAGCCAGATACAAGTCCCTTGACTTTCAGCTTCCTAGCCTCTACTCTTTACAAATTCCTCAGCCCCTGACATTCTATTATGACTGTACAAGATAAGCTCAGATAACATCATTTTAGCAAAGTAATCCAGTATGACCAAGGGAGAAGATTTATTTCAGGAATGCAAGGATGGTTCAATATCACAGTAACATACACTGTAGGAACTGAATCTGATAGGATTTATGTGATCCCTTGCTAATGCCAAAAAAAAAATGATAAAAATTGACATTATTTCTAATTTTTAAAAGACCCAGGAGACTAGAAATCTTAGCATGGTAAAAATACATAGACCTTAGTTCTAAAGTCAGCATCTCTTAAATGAAGAATCTCTGGAGTGTTTTTAGTAAGACTGGGAAAAAGGCAAGGGTACCCATTGTCTCCACTACTGTCCATTACTGTGCTGCACACGTGAGTCAAAGCAACCAGGAAAAGAAATCAGTGAAAAGCATTGAAAAGGAAAACATAAAGTAAAATCATGTCTATTTGAAGATGATATAATAGTATATCTAAAAAATTGTATATCTAGAAAGTTTTAGGAATAACAGCATATCTAAAACTAAGCTAGCTAGAAAGGTTATAAATTAAAGTGCAAATCTCCAGCACAAAATAACTAAAAATATGTAATAATGAATAAATATCTACTTACATTAGTAATAATAAAATGCAGTTAAAATGTGCATAACTTAGAGAAGGGACACTTCTCAGTGTGCAAAAGAAACACAAGGCAGACAGAAGCGGGCGAGTTGGCTGCCTCATTCTTAGGAAAAAGGCATATGACATCATAAAGACGCCAGTTTTCCAAAAATTTATTTATATACACTCTAATAAAAATAAGGTCTTTATGGGATATACATATAGCTATAAAAATTATGTAGAGAAACGAGTTTCCAGAAGTCCTGGTATTTATGGGAAAAGCCATGCATGCGGGCTGTCTTGTGCTATCTCACATTAGATCACTCCACAGAATCTCCCTAACTGAAAACATGAGATATTGGCACCTGTCTAAGAGGAGATTAGCAGAAAAGAACAGAAATGTAGAAACAAGCTCTAGTGCATATGGGAACTTAGTGTGTGGTGGGTGCTCTCCTAGTCTGTATCTGGGCAGCTCTGGGCTCTTTGATGGGACGTGATGTCAATCCAGTATTCAGTGCATTTCTACAGATGTTTGGGAAAAGGTAACATGGGACCTTAGACAAGCTACATAAACAAACAAACAAACTTCAGACTCCAAAGAGTATCAGAAGAAAACAAACACAAAAAGAATTTCTCCATGACTTGGGTATACAGAAAGACCACAATAATGAGAAAGGCTTAGTAAGTTACTATGAAATTTTAAAAAAAAATATTTGCACGATCAAACAGGATCGATAATTAATTTTTTGACCTCCCAAAATGTTAGATTAAACCTAGCACAAAAGTGATGTCATTTTACCTAAACAAGCTATTATAAATTTTCACTTAACAGTATGGTGGAGGGAAAGAATTAGATGTGGGAAGTGAGGGAGGGCTCCCTTGGGTCAGTGCTGGCTCTCATTTTACCTTCTTTAGTTTTATGTGTGCTCCACCATGGTTTCCCTGTGCCAGGTCTGCCCTGCCCAGGACCCGGTATGTTTCTGCCACCTCAGGACTGAAGTCACCAAATGCTCCTACTTTGGCTTCCAGAGACTCTCTCAGGATCATGGTCGCCCTCTGAAAAAAGAACAAAATGCTGTGTGGTTTTAAAAGTTCAAAGGATTTCTCAGTGGTTAAATTGCATTGTTGCTGAGGACCCAGGTTCGGCTCTCAGGACCCACATGGTAGCTCACAACTTCTGTAACTCCATTTCCAGGGGATCCACCATTGCCTTGCTCTGGCCTCTGCAGGCATCGGGCATGCAAGTGGTACACAGATATACATGAAGCAAAACACAGACACATATACAAAGAAGAAATAAATAAATATTTTTAAAAATTCAAGGACTAAGATCTGCGCCTCTGATGAAAAATTGTGAGTTGATACACATTTAACATTTTAGAGACGTAGTTAAGAGCTGGGTTAAATAGAAGGAAGTAAACAATGTATCTGGAGAGAGAAGGTACAATCTGAATAGAAAAAGTAGCGTGGACACTATCAGTTATGGCTGGAACCTGTTCCAATGAGCAGCAAGCCTGGAGCCAAGCTGCATAGGACTGCTATGAGTCAGGGGCTCAGTTTATGTGTGATCTGATTCTGTCATTAGATATATACACCTTTATCTTCTGACCCTGGAGGAGGTGGAGGCCAAGGCACAGAGCAGCTGAGAACTTCCTCCTTCCTATAGGACTCATCAGTGGTGGAGCTGGAGCCTGTTTCCCTGGTCCCTTTAAGGCCCATGCTCTTCTCTCTCTGTGACCACTATCTCTGTGCACATTTCTGTTATCACAGAAAACTAGGCTGCACTTGTTGGTCATGCTTCCGGCTTTTCTATTCTCACAGAGAATGCTTAGGAAGCCAGGAGTAAACATTCCATGGAGCATGACATCACATTTGGTTTGCTTCATCCTATTTATTTATACCAACATGGGTATAAAAATATGAGTTAGTTTGAAAACAATATTTCCTGATTATTAATTTATGAAGATACCAAGACATACTAGGGGGAAAGTCTGAACTTCCAACACATCCTGAAATTCTTCCCAGATCTTCCACATGAAAACACAGTTAATGACTGCACAACACAACTGCTGAATTCAACAGCCAAATAAAGCCAGGACCACAGAAAGGGCTTCCCATAGCTTACCACTGGGGCAGGGGTTGGGGTGCGGGACACATTCTGATCCTATGCCACAGACAGGCAGACGTGTGAACAAAAAACATTGTTCCTTTTTCTCAGTAATATGAGTTAGGGACCAGGGTTGGTCCAGGAAAAGTGGTGATAAGCATAAATTGACTTCCTAGGCAAAACAACTGTGTAACTTGCCAAGTATGGTTCATGAAACCACTTGAAAGTCCAGGATCTCCATGCAGATTTGCCAGTGTCCATTCCTCCCATACCTGTGAGCAAGGGCTTAGATGAAGCAGGAGTTGGGTGAGGTGGCTTTCCATGGGAAGCCAGTCAGTGATGGGGAGAAGTCCTGGGACCCTTTTCCTGATGAAGCCTTTAAGGCGGCTTCAGCTGACTAGGGAGACAGGCATGGGTGTGTATCAGGTCCATGTTCCAATGACAATGGAAAAGAGACAAATGGAGAGAACCAAGAATTATTAAGACTTAGACAAGAGAAGAGGGAGCCCAGGAGACTTTGATTTGACCCCAGCAAAGCATGTAGGGAAGAAAAGAGAGACAAGGTGGATGATTCGCTTCTGTGAGGGACAAAGGTTTGAATTTTCTCATAGAACATCTTAGTCTGCAGCAGAGTGGCCTTCATTTTCTCCCTAGAGGCTACCTTGCTGCAGGTGCTAGCCTGTGAGCGAGCTGTAGCCACTATTGGGAGAGTTTAGGTGAAATGCCATGCTCATCTGCGCCAGGGTCCTTGGGATCAGCTCTTGTTAGAAAACTCCTTCTAAGCCCCCAGGTGAGAGGTCTGTAAGCAATGGTTAACAAAAAGAACACAAGGCTATCATGTATGGCTGAGCAGCTGTGCCACTGCAGGGGCACCTGGACCCTAGGTTATGTTCTATTCCACAATGTGCCCTGGATTGGCTTTATGCACCTAAGGAAAGGGGCAACTTTCTTGTCTTAGCAAAACCACAGAAGGGCATGAAATGGTTCTGAAATGAAAGAGTCAGTTTGCTCAAATCTCCAAGGGCAGTCTGAGAGAGCAAGGCACATCTTTTCATTAAGACTAATGATTGGTGTGAGATACATTATCAGTGATGCTGGACATCAGCTGTCTCTGTTCTGTGGCAGGAAGGATGAGAACTAAGATTTCATGGATTGTGGAAGCTAAGAATCAACTGGCCGACACACAGGCATCCCTTTGAGTCTGTTCACTAACTCCACCATGAGCAAGTGGATCCTTGCTCTTGCCAAACAGTGTGGCTCTCTGAGCAGTACTAAATATCCATAGAAATTTACACTGCAAAGATTTTACTGAGTCACTGGGATTCTGTAAGGAAGAATCAGAAGAGTCCAATACAGGCAAGGGAGGGGAAGCAGGCGGCTGAGGGACAAATGGCACTAGTCCAGAATGAGTCAGGGAAGGCTACCAGGAAGAAATCAAAGAAGATACCAGCCATGGGGTGTTGTGGGATTCAGGTGTCAGCTGATAAGGTCCAAAGAAGCTTATCCAGGGTCCCGGGCTCCTGGAAGGGGTGTGGCCGACCCCTTTGATAAGGGGCTGCTGGGACGCTGGGGGGCTCTCTTCCTGGTTCCTGGCTGCTGGAGGAAGGACCCCTTCGTCCGTCCGTCTGCAGACTTCGGTCCCTACTGTGCTTGGTTACCTGTACCGTGAGTTCTGGATTATATTCTAATAAATATTTTTCTAGTATTGGTGTTCTTGTGGGTAAACTCCGCCTACAATGGGGGGGTTAAAAAATGGCAGTATGGGCTGGGGAGATGGATCAGTCTTCAAAAGTACCTTCAAACATAAAGTCCTGAGTTCAATCCCCAGAACCCACATAAAAATGCTGGGTGTGGTGGCATGCACTAGTAATTCCAGAACTAGTAAGGCAAAGACAAAGGGATCCCTTGGGCTTGCTGGTTAGCCAGTCCAGCCTACCTAGTGAGTGCAGGCCAATGAAAGACTCTGTCTTACAGGAAGTGGAAGGCCATCCTGAGGATAACATCTGAGCCTGTCCTCTGGTCTCCACAAGCATGCAAATATGTGCACAAGCATCTGCACATACATGAGCATGTGCACGCACAAGTGCCACCCATGCACCCCCCCCCACACACACACACTAAAATAAGAAAAAAGCTATTATTATAGGAAGTTAGCTTAGGGAGAGGAACAAAGTAAGCCTAGAAATGTCAGCAGAATCTAGATGTTGGAAGAGCCAACACCAGTTTTTCCATGAGGGTGTTTCCATGGAGAAACAAATGCATGTTTGTTGATCAGGTGTGCTTTCAAACATCTGAATGGACTAGATAAGTACAAGCGGGGACAAAGCACCTGGGAACGAGAAGATGCTGGAGTGGTCCTGACCAGATGGTGCCTGGTAGGAGAAGAAATGTTAGGCCATGCACATATTAAGAAAATCTGGAGCTAAATGAGGAACGTGTGAAGTCCCCAAAGGACCAAGAAGAAGTCTGGGATAGGAGTCCGAGGCCCTAGCAGGGCCCTCTGTCTTTGGTTGGGTGAGTCAGGAGAACAGTGAAACACTATTTGTTATGGTGACTTTGGCTCTACTCTGGCCTGACAAACTGAGTAAGTACAGAATAGAAGCACGTGGTCCTTAATCTAGAGAGGAGAGGTCAAGGAAGAGGAAAGAGGAAAGCTCTATGGGGGGTGGGAGGTGTCTCTAGACAACAAACAAAAACCACTTTTCATCTTCATCTCTAAGATTTGCTATGCTACCTCTTGAGGTAACTACGATCTCTTTCTGGAGCTGCTACAGTTTACAGGAGACAGGTAAATTGATTTTACTTTTAATGAAATATAAGCTCTGGTTCTGTTCCACTTTTCTCAGCCATGCTGAGCATGCCTTTACAGTCTGTCAGTAAGAGATGGAGCAGAAACCTCTTGGTTGTGTAGTTTTCCTTAGATATGAAAATTCCACTTAATACTCAAAAGAGGAGGAAAGGAACTGGCCACACTGACTGAGACACCATCCCAGCTAGAACCATGGGCTGCAGTGTGTAGGGCTTTGCCCCCTGAGTTCTCAAGGTTTTCAAGCCTTTGTGATCTTTCATAGATGGATACAGCATTTACTTTCTCACAGTCTTGTTCCTAAGAGAAAGTATGTGGATGCTGCCGAGGGGAACTCCTTGATTTATTTATCTGGGTCCCTCCAGAGGCTAGGACATGCTCTGTATATACTAGATGCTTAGTAGGTGCTTGAAGACCGAAGGAGTAGCCTTTGGCATCCCATATGAATAGCTTGACAGTGTGATCTAAACTCACTTACTTCTTTTTGTCCAATGATTTGCAGAAAATTGCAAAATTCATCTTGAATTGAAAGGAACTTGGCTCTTCCTGCTCCTTCAGAATCCTTCACATGAGTCATGCTTTCCTGAAAATACTGCTCGGCCACATCTGAAAAGAGCAGAGTGATAAATAGCTCAAAGATCTGAGGCAGAGATGGGAAAATATGTTGTCAGTGATAGTGAAGCATTTTAAACTAAGTGTCTGGATAGAAGAAGCCGGCTCAATGGACTCTCCTGTGCACATTAATCTGCTTGTTTTTAGCAGAAACTATTTTCACTCAGAAGGATACAGAAACTTACTTTTCTTTCTCTCTTTCTCTCTTTCTTTCTTTCCTTCTTTCTCTTTTCCAGACATTTTAGTATTCTTGGTGATACAGTAAGCAAAATTAATTGGGGGAGGAGGAAGGCTATCCTAGACCTGAACACACGAGGGTATTTTCATGTTGATAGGTCATTATCTCAGCCTAAAATTCAGACCTCACAACTCATATAGTTTTATGGACTCTGTGATATATTGTATATTTAATAAAAATAGTCTGGAATATCAGAGGACAGAGTCACCCATAGAGCCACACCTTAAAGCTCAGGAAGCAGTGACCCATATCTTTTATCCCATCATTCAGGAGACAGAGATCTTTCTGGATCTCTGTGAGTTCAAGGCTTAACAGCCAAGTAGTGGTGGTACACACCATTAATCTTAGCTCTAGGAGAGTTAAATCAGGAAGTAAAAAGCTAGGTAGGGAAAGAAATACAAGGCAGGAGGAGGATAATCTGAGCATTCCATTTGAGTGACTAGTCAATCTGAGGTCTGGTGAAGATTGGACCTACCCTGTTTGATGTGAGGAGTTGGCTGGGTGAGAACTGTCTCTCTGATACCCCAGTTTTCCCCCAATATCTGGCTCTGGGTTTTTATTATAATAGCAAATAAAATCTGTACAACACTCTAACTATAATCTTATTAACACACACACACACACACACACACACACACACACACACACACACACAAGAAAAAAAAAACCTAGAAACTCTGGCTGATATTCTGCTGAAGAAGAACCTGGCCATTCTTGACTCTTAAAGACACCGACAGAGCAAAAATAGTTTTAGATAAATGACAGCTGTAAGGGCGAGAGAAGGAAGGACGCAGGCATGAAAAATGAGAAGGGAATTTAAAACCAGAGCTGTGACCACACACAGCCCTCTGTTGTCATAACAAAAAGCTGAGGTAAATCCATATAAATATTGGGATCCTGGCTCCCCTCGTTTCTCTCTTCTCTTCCTAGCTACTATGAGGTGAGCAGTCTTCTCTGCCATGTGCTTTCGTCATGGTGTTCGGCATTCCCACAGGCCCAAAGCAACACAAATGGATACTTGTGACCCATGAGTCAGGAATTTGTCACGGTGGCAGAAAGCTGACCGTCTCAGAGGCTTTAGAGGGGTAGGGTAACATGAAAAATGTTCTCATTGCTGCCGTGGACAAGGACCCTAGAAGAGTCACTGGCCAACAAGAAAGCAGTCTGCAGCTGCAAGAAACCACAATCTGCTAACATCAGGGAAGAGATAAGAAGAGGGCCAGGGAGCTAACGACAAGGGAGCTGCCTGGCTGCTTGTCTGTACCTGAGCAGAGAAGTCACTTTTGCTGTGCCAGGTGACTACCTGACCCACAGAGCCAGAGGCCAATAAGCAGGCACTTACATAACTAGAATATATTTGTGTTTATATTTGTGGTGTGCATGCATGTGCATTCTTGCAGGCATGTGCACATATGTGAAGGCATGCATACCCATGCATATGCTGAGACCAGAGCTCAACAGCATGGTGTCTTCCTCTTTCATTATTTCTGTAATACTGTGAGGCGAGGTCTTCTCTGCTGGTGAAGCTCTAATACTGGCTAGACCAGCTGGTGAACCCTGGGATCCACCGGCTCCAGTGCTGGGGTTATAGTTGAGGGCCACCATTCCTGGCTTTTATGTGGGGCTGGTGGTCCTAAACCTAGTTCCTTATTCTTTCCCAGTATTCATCCTTTGAGCTGTCTCTAGCCCTGTTACAACAATTTTTGTATGCAACAGAGGAAAACTAATATGTAAAATATAATCTGTAAGGTTCACATTGTTTGGATACCTATTTTGACATTGGTTTGGAATTGAACAGTTTTTAAGAGTAAGCAAGAGAAATAAAACAGACAGTGACATGCTCTAAATGGTGGGTTCCCTCAACTCACATTAAAATTTTAACTTCTAAGGCAATGGCATTTTAAGGAAGACTGTTTTAGAGGTGATTGTGTCATAAGTCCCTCATAAAAGGGACTTGTGTGTCTGTGAGTGGGACCCTGGACAGATGCTTTGACCCTCTCCTGTGTGTGAAGAGCCAATGAAACAAAGCTGTCTGTGAACCAGGAAGCAGCTCTACTTTACCTTGAGCTTCTCAACCTCCAGGGTTTTGAAAAACAAATTATGAAGTCCCCTAATCTATGGTATTTGTTATGGCAGCTCAAGCAGATTAAGGCAGCCAAAGACCTCTACACAGACAGCCAAGATGGACACCAAGCAGACAGAAACACAATTAAAATGGACAGACAGACTGACCCAAATCATTTGCCAATAAGCAATTCTGCATAGTTCAAGAGCTCTGAGAACATGACTGAAATCTGCAGTGAGAGTCTTGGGTGCTGAGAAATGATCCACTGATTCCTTCCTTCCATGAGATCTTTAGAAAGGACAGGAGTAACCACGTGGGGAAAGTGTCTTCCAAATCAGCATGACTGCAGAGAACTTGGGATTGGAAACAAGTAGGGGTTACCTGTAAGCTTCGCCCTTGAGGATCTAGGCAGGAGGCACAGTTCCTACCACTTCATCTCCTGGGCATTTCACCACCCAGGCTCTTCAGGTGGATCGACAGTAACTGAGCTGGCTATCCCTGACTGCCCCCAGATCAGCAGGTGCATTCTTATGGTAGTGCCCAGGTTTTATGGAAGAAAGTTCTCCCACATAAAAAATGCCATCTCTTTATTCATGGCTAATCCTTCAAACCAAGTATCAAATCTGACTCACTTTGAAAATTGGATGGCAATATTGGGGGTGGTGTGGCATTTACTTCATAGACAAAAGCATAAAGCAAATATTCCAAGTCTAATGTGACTGGGGTTTTCTGGAACGGAGGGCACTTGATATTTTTATTTTCTAGCTAATTGAGAACAAGCAAAAAAATGTAGGCCAACCCTTGGAGAGTAAACCAGAACTGGTTCAATGGGCAAGTCTAGTCATGTCAGCATTCCCTATTCCTGGAAGGCCTGTAGTCAAAGGAGAAAAATAAAGCTAGGGAACAGAAAGTCCCTGATGGCAGGGATTGCAGGCAAGCTGACCATGTCAGGATCCTTGTTTCACAGGATGTTCTGGAACACAGGAATAGGGAGGTCCCAGGCATCAACCGTGATATTCTCCCTGTCTGTATATCTAAAATCTGTATATCTATACCTGGGATAAAGGGAAACTCTTTCATTGCAAGACCCTGACTTACTTCTCTCCCCTTTCCAGGCCCTAAATGAACTGGTTATATGGCTGGTCTTTGAGGAGAGAGCAAAGCACATGCTGGTCTACTGTAGAGGAGTCATGTCCTGACAGACATTGTTTTCTGGGCTGGGATGGGAAGGATAGGCACCCCAGACTCATTGGGAACAAGTGACAAGAGACTTTCCGAAAGGGACAGGAAGCCATGAGCGCTGGTCAGGAAGTGATACCCCAGCATGTTCCTGTGTTCTGAAACTGGGTATGACTTCACAGAGAGACAGCAAGCAGCTCAGTGTTCTTGCATATGGTGATCCTTTAAAAAGCACTTCTAGAATCCTTTGCAACCTGATGCTGGTAGCCTGGGCAAAGATGAAGTCATTTTCTGAAACACGGGAGCGTGACTCAGCCTGTAAATCTGAGCCCTGATGGCAGAGGTGAGCCAGGTCCATAAATCTCCCATTCCCACTCCTGCCGAGGGTTTGGTTGTCTATGAGTTCCAGCCGGGGGAGGAGGTGATGCTGTGGACAGATACTTTAACAATCTCTAAGCTCCATTGGGAACATGAAGCCAGATAGACAGGCAAAAGAAGACAAAACTTTGTTCATTCAAAGAGCCAGAGATTAGAAGACTGTAGAGAGGCCCACAGGATGTCAGGAAGCTTTTTAAAAATCTCATTCTGTCTCTGTTTGTGTGTGTATGGGGGGGGGGTGTGCAGTAGAGCATTTGTGACAGGACAGTTTATAAGAGCTGGTTCTGCCCTTCTACCATTTGGGTCCCTGTGATCAAACTCAGTCAGGCTTGGTGGTAAGTACTCTTCCCCTCTGAGCCATCTCTCTGACCTTGATCAGAAACTTCTAACTAAAATAAATTCCACTTCACCTGGGTTTCATCTTCCTGAGGCTGTTCTGAGACAGGAGGAGGGTGGCAAGGACAGCATCATTATGTGGGAAGGTTCCATGTATAGTGTGGCAATTATCTTTTGTAACAGACTCAGAAAATAGTCTTTATACTAACTGCAAAGGCTTTAAGAACTTCAAGAAATTTAAAAAGAGGAAGTCTCTAATCCTAGCCTGACCTTCATTCAACAAACTGAACAGTTGAGACCATGCTGGGAGCTGCCATCCCCAGCCACCCATCACCTGTAAGGGCCACAGGGGAGGCCTGGGGGCTCACCCCTTACTTTTTACACACATCTGATCCCATACAGTGGGTGGGCTGAGCTGCTAAACTTGCTACACAACCTGAGGAAGGCCATATGTGTTGCTGGGGGCAGAAGCATGATAACTAAACAGACAGCATACCAGAAGAAGTGTGCAGGGCATAGAGGTGCCAAGTGTTCTCACAGGCTAAGACACCATGGGATCTGCTTGTATTGGACTCCTCACTACTCAGAGCTGTCCAAACTCCCCATTCCCACCCCACTGCCACATAGAATCCCATGCAGGGCCATACAGGCAGAGGTAAGACATTTTGTAACCTTAGACCTCCAGATCTTAGTTTAGGGAAGGATATGTGTTCTCCACAGAGCTTCCTTAAAACTCCTTTTCAAAAGCATCTGGGTATAAATAGCATAGCTTTTTTGGGAAGTTCTGAATAGAAATTACATGCTGGTACCCAAAAGGATGACCCAGTCCTTGTGAAAGTAACCATCACAGGCAGTGTACTTCATCCAGCCCAGAAATGGCACAAAGGAAAGAAGGCAACTGGCTAGGTAGGATTCTGACGTTTCCGCTCCGCCCTGGCTTGTTCTCTAGGAAAAAGGCCCAGCAACCCAGTCTTGAGGTGAGTGACAGGCTACCCTTTTCTTCCACTGATCCTAAGAGCTGATGAGTGAACAGCCCCTACCTGGGCTGGATTACTTGTACCACTACTGTTGGGGCTTCGACCTTCACAGTCTGATCACCTTTCTAGGTGTAGGGTATGGGAAGGAGGCTGTACAAGACCTCCATTCTAAAGCCTTGGGCTGTCTTTGATTTGCTCAATGACCTTGCACTCCAGTTCTCTAGATGAGAGGATGACTTCTAGAAGTTTCTAAGAGGGGAATGTTTCTGCTGTTGGCAAAAACAGTAATAAGTTGTGTTTCCTTCTCTTCTCCTCACCCATTTCTTCCTGCTTCCTAAGAAGCAAAGAGCAGGCGTGGAAAGATATCTGCTTTGGAGTGCTCACTGGCAGGCACTCTTCATAAGCAGTAAGCCCCGAGCAGAGGTGTGGGGTGAGGAAGGTTCCCTCAGAGCACACAGGGCACCAGGGCAGGGAAGGCTGAGGCGGTTAGGAAAATCTAGAAGAGCGATGTCGGATGAGGGCCAGAGACAGGCACACCACTGGGGGTATCTTTCCGTATCTGCCAGCAGGACTATAGCACACCACAGTTCCACATGAGGGCCTCAGGTGAAGGCTTGGAGGAGGCAGCTAAGGATGGCCACAGGAAGGTGAAGGCTAAGGACAGTGGCTGTTCCCAGGTGCCATGTTACCTGTCTAGGGCTGCCTGACTTCCAGTCTCTCGGGACACTTGGTGTTCAAGGGGCATTATGATGGGTAACCACTGTGGAGGAGGCGTGGGGTATACCCAAGACACACAGAGCAAGCAAGACACAGGGCACAGGGGGAAGAGCTGAGGAAAAGGGGGAGCTTGGAAGGTCCAGAAGACCTAATCAGGAAATTACTTTACATAAGAAAAAGCTTCAGAAACATTTTAATCTCTACCTATGCAAAATGTGGGAAGAGGCTAGGACCAGTGGAGGCTGGGAAATACATGTAGCACATATAAGAAATTATATGCAGAAACCCAGTTACTCACAAATCCCTGTCCCTAAGCTCCAACAGGGGCAGGCACCACTCCCTCTGCTGTTTGGGGACCCAGAACAACTCCTTAGCCTGCTGACACCCAGGACCACATGGGGCCACTTCCAAACAAGGCTGCCTGCATTGAGTAGGCCCTGAAGCACAAAGGTTTATACTGAAATGTACTTGGCTTTGGACCATTTCATCTTAATATCCTTAAGGAGAAGCATTATAAACACAAGGCTAAGGCCCTGGACACTTAGCAGGGTTGGGAGAAATGTTAATACCAAGTTTGTCTATGGCTGCTCTGGGAAACTGGCCAGGTCCAGGTTAGTGACATTCCACGAGCCTGAATTGGGAATCTTCATGCAAGCACAAGCCTCCCAGACTTCTAGGGCAGTTTTGTCTGCCTGAGGAATGCAGGATGGTGCAGGGCAAAGGCATCAGCTCCAGCATGTGGCCTGAAATACTTCTGAGGCAGCAGCATTGCTCATTAGCAGACAATTCCATCAATGGACATCCAGCAAGTGAGCAGGAGCAGACTGGCAACTGGAAAATCCTCAAATGGGAAATTACACTTTTTAAAGACTATATTGTTTTGTTTTGTTTTGTGTGTCCCCCCCCCACCAAAGAAAAGCTGAAAGTCTATATTGGGTACAAACAGATTAAAATGTAAAAGAACAAAGGCTGGATTGCCCCCTTGACACTCTGAAAGACACACAGGCTTGCTTCTAGGGGACCTGGCTTGGACTTGGGAAGTATAAGTGACCACAGTACAGGTCAGAAAGTCCTGTGTGTGAGAGCAGGGGCAGGGGGTGAGGGTGGAGACAGACTGTCTGACTTCTCAGTAGTCCTCTTCCCTTTGCCCTGCAGGGAGCAGCAGAGGCCTGGGCAGTCCTCTGCCCTGGCTGGGTCTCTCACAGCTTTGCTTTGGTGTGTTCCTCCTTATAAAGGGACAGCAGAGTCACGGCAGGAAAGATGGAGCTGTGCTAGCTTAGTCTCCAGCTGTATTCCCTGTCTGTGGTGTCTGTCCTGTTCCTGCTTCCAGAGGGAAATTAAATTCTGGAGTCCCAGTTAGGCTGCTCCTGCTTTGCCCATACCACACAGCACATTTGCAGGTACAAGCTAGGACAAACCCTGGGTCCCCATTGCTGGCCAGGCCAGCTTGCTCTCAGCCTTGTCTTCATCTGCTACCGAGGGAGCAAAGACTCTGACAACAGCAGGTTTCAACGGTTAGAGTAATGGGGATAGGGGGGTCTCCACACAGGAGCTCATTTCAGATTTGCTTGGGTCATGGGGAAGGCGGTTTGTTGACTTTGCACAGCTGTTTCCGGGGTCCACATTGCCACTAGACAACTGGCATGGCATCTCTCTACCTCATGGGCTTCTCTGTCAGCATCCTCACTTAGCGTGTCCTCATTTTAAGGCTTCAGTAGCCAATTTTCCCATCCAATTACCTCTATTATTACCAAGGTGATAGCTATCCTTTGATTGGCAGATGCTGTATCTGAAAGGGACCAATCAAGGAGCAGCCCTCAGGTTCACTTAGACTTGGTCCTTTTGGTATGAGACAGTGAGGAGTTGGGGGCAGGGAGGGGTTAGGGAGGAAGAGAGACAGAGACAGACCCGGACAGAAGTTTCTCCAGACTGAGAGAACAGTCTGCTAGGAAGAACCCATTGTGGGAATATCTTTGAAAAAATTGGAGGTCATGCCCTCCTTCTATAGATTGTTAAAGGTATCAACAGCTGCTGCCCTTATTTCCTGGAGCTGAGTAAAGCAAGGCCAGTGTGTGCTACACAGGTATGAGTCATTTAGTGCTCACATTGTCTATATCAACAGGTGTTATCCCTCCCACTTTGTCGGAGAGGCAAACCTGCTGTATTTATACGAAAAGACTACACACCTGGATATGTGGCACACACACACACACACACACACACACACACACACACACACACACACACACACACACACACACACACACACACACACACACACACACACACACACACACACACACACACACACACACACACACACACACACACACACACACACACCTCAATTTGTATTGTCACTGACTCTATGAAGGGCAAAGCAGATGGGTCTAACTATGAGCTTTGGAACAAAATCATCCCTGTGCATAATTTCTGTTGGCCATCATTCAATTCGCAGAGCCAGCAAGGGAGTCCACTGTGTACTGGGTGGGGCTCGGAACCAGAATAGCCTCCAGGCAAAAAGACTGTTTTTAGCCTTTGCCTCTTCCATCCCTTAGGGTAGTCTCTCAGAAGAGACTGTTCTCTTCCTATGCCCATCAGAACCTTCCAGTTTTGTTTTGTTTTTTTGTTTTTTTTTTTTTTGTTTTTGTTTTAAATCCAGAAACCACCAAGACATGTCCTCATATTTTAAGGTTCTGGTGGTTCAATTTCCCATCAAAGAGCCACTCTTGTCACCAAGATGATAGGCACTTCTTCAGTGTCCTCTGGCAGTTGCTGAATCTGAGAGGAACAGCTCTTTGCCCACCTGGAATTTGTTGTTTTGGTGTAGAGAAAAGAGGAGAAAGAGACAGAGACAGACAGACAGATAGATACACACACACACACACACACACACACACACACACACACACACACACACACACACACACACACACAAGGACAGACAGACAGGCAGGCAGGCAGGCAGGCAGACAGACAGACAGACAGAGAGGAGCATCTTCCTCAGGGAATAGCAATGTCAGCTTGGCAGCAGTGACAATTGTATGCAGAGGCTGGCATTTAGGCAAACTGCAAACTGCTGTTGATACCATTAGCAGTCTATAGAAGCAGGGCATGACCCATAGCTTTACAAACATTCCACAGCTGGTTCTTTCTACCATATGACAAACATCTGCACTCTGCTGAAGCTGTAGCTCTGGACCCATGGTAGCTCACCTGTGTAACTATAGCACCTGGGGGGCTGAAGCAGGAGAATCTGCCCTGAGTTTGCAGGCAGCCTGGGCTACAGAGTAAAATTTTGTTTCAGAAAAAATACACACAAAAAAGTGTTAAGTACTTCGGAATCATAAATATAAAAAATAGGAAACATTATATATATTGAAAAAGAGATTAAATGTCAAACAGAATGAAAGAAGCCATAGACCTCAAATTCCTGGAGCTTGCTCTTCCTCCTACACAAGGAAGAGAAAAACTACGAGCTCACGGCACCTTCCCTTTAGAATCTCAGGGCCACCGGGATCAAAGCTGTCCCCACATTCATTGAACCTTAAACATATTCGAGTTAGTTGCCATCAGCCAACAATTGAAGATTTCACAAGAAGATCCAAATTTCTCCCCTCTCCTGTCATATGGAGCCATGATGCTGGGTAGAGGCGTCTTCAGTCTGCCATGGTCCTAACCACTCTGTACTGTCCCTCATTCCATAGTCAGCGGCTAGGGGCCACTTGGCTTTTAGCTATCTGATCTACTCACGCTGCCTGGACATCAGGGTTCCTATAGATATCTGGGTGCACGTGACTCTTGTACTCTCAAATGTTTGTATTTTCAATGTTTAATAGTTGGTGGAAGCGTCTTCTGCCCATTATTGGGAGTGTAAGACAGCAAAAACCTGGTTAAGTCTAGGGCTTTTCGGTGGTTTTGAAAGCACATTTGACTACCTCTCATAGAACACTCAAAGGAGGGGAGTAACAATTCACTTGGCTCCTCCTTCTATCTCTGGTCACTTGGCTCTTCTTGGTCTGCTGGGTGAGCCAGGGAGGGAGGATGGTTTACCTATGGAGTCCTGCTCCGGGCTCCTGCACAGACCAAGTCCCTTTCTGGTCTATGGCCTTTTCAGACCAGGTTGCTCCTTGGGGCTTCCCCTTTACCTCCTAAGTCTAACCTGCTACACTGACTCCTGCTTCCTGAACTGACTCCACGCCCTCCCAACACTGATTTCTGCCACCCTGGCATCATTGTTATTCACGATGATTTCTATCTGATATCTTGGACTATATCTTCTTCTTCTGAATAGTTTGGCCCCACCAGAATCATTAGAATGTTTACTGTCACACATAGGATGCTAGGATGGCCAAGAGGAGAATCCCCAGATCCCATGTTCTAACTATCCTGATAAGAAAATGCATATTAAGTGGTAGCATGCTTTTGAAATCCCAACCTTGTGTGCATTCACCCAGGCAGCTGCTTCTCCTATAGTTCAACAGTCTTTAAAATAGTTGCCTTGGAAAAGCAGAGATGTCCGTATGGGCTGGCCATGCATAAATTTCCCATGGTTTCTAGTGGTGTTCTAGATTCAGAGTGACATTTTGAAGAAAGAGGGGTTAGAAAGCAGATAGAGGAAAGCCCAGGGAAGCTGCAGAGCAGCTGAGCCATAGGGCAGAGGGCTCACACCACGGTCTCACCCACCAAGCCGCCTGTGTAGGAAGGAAGGAGGTCTGTTCTCACCATGGTGGTCATGTCTCCCAGAAGCAACAGCAGCCCGGGCAATAAAGTGTGCAGAGTCTGCGGCCTCCTCTGGGGTGGGGTTTTTACTCAGGACGATGAGATGTGCCTGTCACCACAGAGAGAAGAAACAAGTTGTTTACATACTTGACAGCAGCAACAGAAACCATCCTTGCAGTGATAAGCAGGAAGCCAAGGAACTTTCCAGTAAGCTGGAAGGGATGATTGATAAAGAAGCGCAATTGACTTTGGAGGATTTGAGAAGTGTTGGGTGGAGGCCAGAACCCTGGATGCAGAATTCACTTGGCTGGAAACCCTCACTGGGGCCAATCCCTAAAATAAACCCTTTAAAAGCTTATGGTCATTTGACTCAGCAAAGACAACCAAGATGTGGGGTGGTGGTGTAGCGGGGAGATGAGGTTTCCAGAAGTGGAAAGTACTAATGAAGTGCAGAGGAAGCAGGCAAACTCAGCTCCTAGCCTATTGCTCAGTCAGACCATGGATCCTAACCTACACAGGGGCAGTCTGCACCCTTCGAGCTGAGGCCCATGGGGAGGTACCTTAGCATGGAGAACTGCTTAGTTTCTTTATAATAAAATTAATTTTAAAACTGCGCAATAAAAAATACAGCATCCTATAAACACAATAATGAAAATATTTTTAATTAAAATATCAAATATAATCCTTCCAAGAAAATGTTAATTGTCTCTCTGTTAACGTTTAGAATTTAAAAAGTCCAGGCCAGAGAGTGGCTCAGTGGTTAAGAGCGTGTACTGTTCGTGCAGAGGACTGGAGTTTGATTCCCAGCACTGACATCAGGCAGCTCACAACTGCCTGTAACTCTAGCTCCAGGTGATCTGACACAGACACACACTTGTGTAGGAGGGAGGGGGATTCTGTTCTCAATTTGTACGTTTTGCATACACAGACACATACACACAAATAAGTAACAATTAAACTTTGAAAATATTGTTGAGTAATCTGTTCCCATTCTAATAATCACTCGAAGAAGCTGTGGGCAGCCATGGAAAACTGGGCTAAGTGTGGTGAGCAGATCTGAAACGCTCACTCAGGATGGCAGACGGCTTGGGATTATTGCCAAGGAGTGCATGTTTGTTACTTTTCTTATTATTTAGACAAAATAACTGGGACAAACAACTTGCTCTGGCTCATGGTTTGACAGTGGCACATTCTGTCATGGCGGGAAGGAATGGTGGCAGGGGAGGGACCCTGTTGGTCACATTGTGCTTCTGTTATGAAGAGAGGTGCTGGTACTCATCAGGCTTTCTCCCTCCCCTTCCTCTTCTGCCTGGGGCCCTACTGTGTGAGAGAGGGCCAAGCACATTCAGAATGGGTCTTCCAGCTGACTTCATTTTATGTCTCTGGAAACCCCTCATAGACATGCCCAGAGGTTTATCTGTGAGAAGTCTAAATACAGCCATGTTAACAATGAAGATTAAACCTCATTGGGTGATACCCAGAGGAAGACAACAGGCAGGCAGAACGTGACAACACCACTATGATTTAAGCTACACTTTAGTTACTTCTCATTTGCAACACAACACTTAATTTGGGAGATACTCTCAATGATCTTCAATTTATATATGAAAACTGAGAGTGCTGAATGGGTCTGAAATATTTCCCAGAGGAGCATGTGTTAAGGGCTTAGTCCCCAGCTAGCTGAGACTGAGAGGTGCTGGACCTGTTAAAGGTGGGGGGCGGGGCTAGTGGGAGACTGTAGGTCATTAGGAGCCTGCTCTGAGAGGGGATTATGGGACTTCAGGCTCTTCCTCTTTTGGTTTTTCTGGCCACTATGAAGCTAGGAACATGAACTCCAACCTTCAAAATAGTGACCCAAATAAACCTGTCTTCTCTTTTCAGTGGCTAGTCTTCAGTGTGTGTTAAAATAATGGAACACCAACAGGGCAAATGGTCCAGATATCTCACACTAAGGGATGGAGATAAGCTCTGACTTTGATACTTGAACTTCAAATTCTGCTTGTTGTACAACGTTCTGAACACTGCTTTTCATCCATCAGCCAGAGCATGAAACAAGGCTGACTGATGCCAGAACATTGGCAGGAGCAGTGACCTAAGTGAAGCCCTCCGCAGGGCCTTCTGGTTGGTGCCAATGTGTCTCTGAGGTCAGAATAAAGGCAGAGGTGGGTGCTGTAACACTAGACTGCCTCGTTTAAGTCTGAGTCATGAGTTAACATCTGAGATGCCAATGCTTGGACGGGATTACCCCAGCTACACCTGTTAGCAATGGCTTTTGGTGCTGTGTTGGAACACCCAGAGTTCTTAACCAGAAAGGCTTGGATTGAAAACAACTTTTCTCGCTACTGAAATTCTTCAGAAAGAATTGAACAAGGGACAGGGGAAGCCCAGAGTGGTCATTAGTTTCAAATTGGCACCAAAAAACAAAAAAAGCCCATTCTTAAACTCTGTTTTGATACAGTTACATAGACATTTAGACTACAGAGCTGATACTTCTGATACTTTTTGTGTGAGATGCTGATACTGTACAAGCAAACACTGATCATTCATTTCATAAACTCAGTTTCTAATCTATTGCTTAGTGTTCAAGGAGCCTTTTAAAACCCTATGCTGGAGGGAGGCGGGGTGGTACAGAACACCCAGGGTGTTTAAAATGTGTCAAATTAACATCTCATTTACTCAGTAAAAATTCCATTCATTTCGGCTTTATTTAATTTATTCCCGTTTGGCTCGGTGTTATTTTAATTTTAAAGTGCTTTCTACTTGTCAGATATTGTATTAACACTTGGGGCTCACATACAAAAATGTCAAGCTGCTTACAGTTCTAAAGGAGATCACAGATGAACCACAAAAATGCAGGGCACTTGGATTTGTATAGATATTCAGATACTTCTTACTATGTTTTTGCACTCAGCTAACTTCCTCCCTGTGTCCCAACTGTTACAATTAGTAAATACTGAAGGAAAGGAAAGATGGCACCTGTATACAGGTTAACCAACAGAATGATCCTTGCAGGAGTGTCCAGCCTCAAGGCCAAAGGCTTTACTATCCTACACCAGAAGAACAAGGAGAGCATGCTCTTGGTAAATGGAGAGATGAGTGGTAAATAAAGAAGAGCTTTTAGCACACTGGTGACCCACAGAAAGGATCCAGGGAGGCCCCTGTACTCTCCCTCTGTGGACCAGGCTGTGTGACTGTCAGTCAGAGAACTAAACTGTATCAGTCTCCAGAGTGCAGGGCAGGACTAAGCTGAACAGAGAACATAGAATGGAATAGAAGGACACATTAAAGCCATACATGTCCCAACTCACATTGTGCCTCTCTGGCGTTTGACAGACTCATTTTCCTCTCGATGCTGCGCTGGACTGCCCAGGGTTCTGTTTGCAACTTTGAAGTTACCCACTGACACCTCTGGTTCAGAGGTCCAGGATCTGGGGCTCTATTACATGTAGAGAGCTTCTGGTGCTCTGCTTAACTGTCTCGTGTGCCTTCTCATGTACTCCTATGCACTCTATGAGTGCAGTGCCCCTTGTCTATCCAAAAAAAAATCTATACAAGTATAATTTGAGATGGCAAGAACGGGTATCCTTCTAAGTATCCATTAGTAGGAAAGCAAATATATTTTGGCTCATTAGTACAATAATTTATCTCTGTGGACACATATTAACCTGGTTACATTTCAAACACACACACACACACACACACACACACACACACACACACACACACACACACACACACACACACAAAAGACAACTTGCAAAGATGAATACAGCATTACACCCATGATTTCAACACTTTTTCTCAAGGGCCTTTTCTTATTCCACACAATGCCATCCACAGTTCTCGGACATCCAGGAAGAGAGTCACTTCTCCCACTGAAGCTGGCAGATGCCTACCCCCGTCCCTGCTTCCTCTTCAACCAGGCTGCTGCAGAAAGAGAAGGGCTCCATGGGACATGGAAGATAGGTTGGTGACAAGGACTGGAAAGGAAAGGAACACAAAAAACAACTGACAAGGCTGGTGATTTTGCAGCCCCGTGGAACCCAAGCACAGCCACAACTTCAGAACAGTGTTAAGTGGAGAAATGCATAGGCCTGCTGCATGTGAGTGAGAGCATGGGAGGGTGGGCAAGGAAGCAGTCCAAGATGACGAGAATCCCGCTGCTCACCTCTACTGGCTTCCACAGAGCTCAGGGATTGGTCCACACTGACGCTCTACAGGGGCCATCACATCAACCCCTTCACCTCATTTATTAATCTCCCCAGGACAGGGTTCCCCTCCATTTTAAAAATTTATTTGTTTTTGTTCTTTAGTAGCCTATAGTGATATGCTTATCAGCTGCATCCTAAAGTGAGGAACGATGCTAAATAACTCCAAGATGGATTTTTAAAATCGACTGAGTCAAGAAAACAACAAAAAAAGCCAAATGACCTCGAGTCCCCCCACTAACCAAGAGCATTTATTGAAAAAACTTATTCAGAGAGTAGCCATGACCAGCTCCCAGAATCCCTGTCAAATAACAGAGCGAGTGTTCCTTCTAGTATCTCAGGTGCACTTTTGGAGGACACCATGGGTTCCTCTGCTCTGACTTGTTTGCCAACAGATGCAGCCAGAGCCAGGGCTGGCAGAGTCTTATCTAACTGGGCTGATGCCCTGAAGCTGGGAAATGTGCAGTACTCCTTAAGGAGGAAACTCAGCGGCTAGTAAAATACACAACAGTACTTTTACTTATGCAGAAACACTCAGGGACAGGGTACCTGGGAGACTGGGACAGATTTCTGCCCCTTCTACTTTGTGGTGATTAGGGACCCAGGGGAAGCCTTTTCTGCTACAGCTAAGTACAGAGGGAATACACAAGTAACCCAGGGTACCTTTGTAGATTCAGCGTGTATTTACTTGGACAATGAGAACATACAGGGCTAGTAACAAAGCCTCAATTTAGCATCTTCCCAGGTCTCTTTGTAAATCAACCACTACAACAGGGGAGAGACTGAGGGAAGAAGGGGATCAATTATGAGCAGGTACTTACTTCTTACCTTGCCAAGGATGGTGCTAATCAGATTATATACACTACCTTGCTTAATCCCAAAGGACCAGTGACAGATGTTGCCTTACTTTGTAAGTGAAGAAATGAAGCATCAAGGTCACATGGTAGGTCAGCACAGGGCACAGAGTCAGCCTAAGGCCTGCACTACTTAACTGCATCCTGTCTTGGCCCAAACTGCTACCAAACCAATCAAACTCACTTTCTATCAATGTCACGGAAAACAACTTAAGGAAGAGAAAAAGGGGGCTGCTAAGTGGTGGACTCTGCCAAAAAATAGAGTAAACTGGCCAGGGACTAGTGAGGTACCAGGATGACGATAGACTGTTCTGATACGAGACCTGTAGAAGCAACGGGGGTGGGGGGGGGATCGAATGGGCATGACTGTTCCTGCCTTTATTTATAAACTCAGGCCCATTCGTCACTGTGTCACTGAGAGGCATGAGCTTTTCTGTACTTATTTATAACTGATCAGCTTTCTGTCTTGGCCCTGCTACAGATGGCCATTCCATCTTCAGCTCTGAGGTGACACCCTTATGCAAGGTAGGTCAGGCTATGGTGCAAGGTGGCTTCCAGCCTCTGTCCCATAGGAAAGCCTTTCCTGAGGGGCTAGGGAAGCTAGAGAAGCCTGGCCAGGAAAAAGATGGTCCTGGGAATCCCATGGGGGGGGGGGGGATTAGATGAACAGAAGTCACTGGGGTAGACAACATCTAAAAATGGAGGCCCTGGACTAGGCCCATTTCTTTTAATAGTCACAGAGAGTCATTGGCGGTTTTCCTCTGGATGTCAATTCTACCTCTTCCAAAGGGCCTGGGAAAAGAAGCCCTACTATTTATAAGGATTAGCACCAAAATAGACATGTCAAGGCCTTATATTTTCTTTTGCTTGCAAGTATTTCTTAAAATGTAAATAGATTTTAAATGCATGTAGTTTTTTTTAAAAAAAATCTTAAAATCTTAAATTTACATGCTTGGCCCCACCCTCTCACTCTTAATCTGAGTCTTTATAGTTAGTCACTATGAACAGCTTTCTGTGCGGCATTTCAGAAGTACTGATGTGTGTACACACACACACACACACACACACACACACACACACACACACACACAAACAAACACACACACACTCAGCAAGCATACCAAATGCACATAGCTACCATCACAGTATGGGCTTGCCCCTCTTGGCTTTACTTCCCAGCCCACTCCGGTCTGTAGGCAGGCAGTTATACAGCCATTCTTTAATGACAACTGAAGTTGAAAATTAATTTTAAATGGCCTTTCCCCATTTGTTTTCTTTTCTATAAATTGTTCTTCTCTCTTATCCACGTACCTGTGAGTTACCTTTTTCATGTATAGTGTGTAAGACGCTGTATCTTGTCTTTGACTATTTTTTACATCATAAAATCTGACACATAGTAGCCTCCTTTCATTTTTCTTGCTGTCAAATCTCCCACTCTCTTACCTTCTCCTTTTCACTGTTATCTAATCTACTGCGATGTCTGCGCAGTGTGAACACTGGGCACCCTGTCCCCATTCCGACAGCAGGAGACTAGTGAGCCCTCCTTTTGGCTACAGACAACTGGAACAATGGGAATGTCAAAGAACCTCATAACGGAGGAAGGAGAGGGGTAGAGCTTGGGTGCCAACCAGAGGGGATTTTGTCTCTTGGGAAGAGATTTGCAAGTTGTGAGACATGTTTTCAGGAGACTAGAGCCAGGACAGTGGTGACGGGAAGGCTCACAGCTTGACCAGGACTGCCAGTGATGCTCACTTTCCAATTAAACCTGACCTCCACTTCAGGACCTTGAAAATGGACTCCAGGCAGGGGTTTCACTGGACCTTTGTTTCTTTTCCCTATGTAGCCACACTGATTATGATTATGTCTCCTTTTTCTGCTTTTCATCATTATCTCTGGACTATTGAAAACAGCTGGGGCTATCAGGATACAGACTGACAGTGGCTATTTTCCTGTTTATGGCACCTAGATTTATGTCATTCTTAGGATTGTTTGTAAAGGGCAAAACCTTTGTTAGCTTTTCAGAGATTTTTTTTTTTAAATTAAAAGAGCCTTACACAGATTATTTCCATTAAATGAATTATGCTTGTAGTAAATCCACAACAGATGCCTTCTTGGAAAAAGTGCTGCCACCCACAAACTGTCTGGTGCCACATGTAAGCATCCAGCTGTCGGCACTCTTGGCTGCCCACAGGTGGGACTTGACCCGCATCTCCTGGCCCTACTGACAGATGCTCTGATTTCATGGTGCTTTGCAAATCAAAGTTCCCTACTATTGTGGCTGAGCTGCCCTGAAAACTGAACAAGAGAAATACACCACTCAAGCATCACAGATACAAACAGCAATTCAAGCTAGTAGGGTGCCAGCCTTCATCCCTTGCAAACAGACCAAAAGCAGCTGTACCCACATCAACAAAGTGTTTCAATTATTTTTTTCCTTTAGATAAGAAAATAAGATGTGATTACCAAAATCTGTCAATGAGGAGTTTCACAAAATGGAGGTTCCCTTGACTTTCCATGGCCTTGCCACAGAGGGTGGGCGGTGGTTCCTGAAATTGCCATCTTCCCAGGTGCTATGGCTCTCTGCAGGATTTCCCTCTTTTTTTTCCATCTTAATGGGCTACTTCTTAAAATACTGTGGAACATTTCTGCATTCTACTGACAATAAAACTTTTTTCTCTGTGTGTATTCCTTTTATTCCAAAGGAATGGGAAAGAAAACCAACTGGGAAGATAACAGAACCTTTGTGTGCATCTAATAAATGCCCATTACACATGATTTCCTTGGAGATCTGTGGCCACTCTGTTCCCTCCATACCTCAGGTAAATCTCAAGAAAAAGGGAACAGTGATAAGTGTTTAATAATAAGTAAAAGTAGCTCACCCTGACTGTAGGCCTGAGAGTCCACAGAGCTCTCAGTGTTTTGAAATCTGGATCAGTTCTGTGAAGCAGAATGCATCTTTGTAGATTTAAAGGGGTGGTGATGTGACTGGTCTATAATCAAAGAGCTTGGAAATAGAGACTCTGAAATGCAAGCTTGATTTTCTGATTTCAAATTCAATGTTATTTTTTATTTGCCAAGTCTTTATTTAAAACACTCCCTAATTTTTATTAACCTTAAAAATTAATTTAAAAAATAGTTAACTATCAAACTTGCAAGTATTATAAAAGCAAATGAATTCTTCTATAACCCAGGGAGAGAGAAACCCTGCTAACTTAGATTCAAACTCTGAATATAATAGAAGATAAAAATTTGAACATACAGAGACAAATGAATCAGAAAAAAGAAAAACCACCAATAAGCTCAGCAAGTTTTCAATACACAGATGACATGAAAAGGCATGTATTTTTCTATCAGTGAATATTGAGAAAAAGAAGTTAAGACACTTTGAACAGCAACAACAGAGCTGGCAAGACCGCTCAGCACATAAAAGCATTTGCCAAGCAAGACTCACCCTGACTTTGGTCCCTGGAACAGAGAAAGCAGAACTTCTAAAAGTTGTCCTCTGACCACCACATGTGTGCCTTCTCTCTCTCTCTCTCTCTCTCTCTCTCTCTCTCTCTCTCTCTCTCTCTCTCTCCCCACACACACACACACACTGAATTAAACACTGAAAACATCAAGTACTTAGGGATGAATTACCCAAGTAAGTGCAAAACATAAAACTCCAAGGCAGTCGTTCTCAACCTGTAGGTCACAATTCCTATAGAAGTCAAAGGACCTTTTCACAGCGGCCACATATCAGATATTCTGCAAGAAGATATTTACATTATATTCAAATCAGTTGTGAAATCACAGTTATGAAGTACCCACGAAATAATGTTATGGCTGGGGGTCACCACAACATGGGAAAGGTTGAGGACCACTGCTCTAAGGGCTGGGAAGATGTCTCAGTGAGTTGAAGTACTTATTACTGAAGTATGAAGACCTGAGTTCAGTCCCTCAGCATCCAAGTAAGAAATCAGGCCTGGGTACCAGTGAGAGGCACTGTCTCAAGAACATGCAGCAGAGAGTCTAAGAGGAAGACACACTCACATGCACACACATATATCACATACAATACATGCGTATACAACACACACACACATCAAAACAGTAACCAAATAAAACCACTTACCCTTTAAAAGTTATAAAACTTATTGAAATAAACAGAACAAAACATAAGAAATGGAGAGCTATCTGTGTTTATGAACTGAAAAAGCTAATATTGCTAGGATGGCAACACTTTAAAACTTAAATGCAGATTTATTCAAAGTCTTTCAAAATTCCAGTGGAATATTTTTTTTTTTTTTTTTTTTGCGGGGGAGAGGTGCAGAAATTGAGAAGGTGACCCTAAAATTCATATGAGAACCCAAGGGGACTATAACAGTCTAAACATTTTTGTAAAGGAATAACAAAATAAGATTACAGTTACTGTTTTCAAGCTTAGGTCCATAGAGGAGAGTTGATAGTCTAGGTATAAACCCTGGTACTTTTGGCCACTGATTTTGACAAGCATGCTGAGGTAATTCCATGGTGAAATTATAAGCTTCTCAATAAATGGTGGGCTGAAATAACCAGATAGCCAAATGCAAAGAGTGAGGCTGACCCCTTACGTCAGACCACACACAAAACTCAAAGACCTTATGTGTCAGATTTAAAATCTGTGAACTGTTTTAAGGAAACAGATCCAAGTCTTCATGAACTTCGATTATCCAGTGGTTTCTCAGTTTGGTGATGGTTGGTAGTGTATGCCTTTAATCCTAGCACTTGGGAGGCAGAGTTCTGACTCTGAATTTTGAGTTCAAGGCCAGCTAGTCTACAGAACAAGTTCCAGAACAGCTAGGGCTGCACAGAGAAACCCTGTCTCAAAAAACCAAAAAACGAATCCAATTATTTATTAGATGTGAAGCTAAAAGCAAAAGAAAAAAAAAAAAGATGAATTACACATAGTCAAAATTAAAAGCTCTTGCCCTTATACCAGTAAGTGAATGGAGAAAAATGCTTTATGTACTGATGGGCATCTAGGCTCTATCATCAGGATACTCACATAACTCCCAAAGAGCAATGGAAAGAGAACTGTTTAAGATGGGTACATAGCGTGAATCAATATTTGCCCAGGAAAGGCATACAATGACCAACAAGCTTAAAAACTAAAACATAAATACATTCAAATATCACTTTACTCAATAGTATATGCTGTGGAATAATATTCTTGTACACTGTAAAGATTTGTCACTTGAAATGGCTTAATAAAATGCTGACTGGCCAGTAGCCAGGTAAGAAGTATAGGCGGGGTGGCCAAACTGAGAATTCTGGGAAGAAGGACAGGGTCAGGAGTCGCCCACCAGACCCAAAGTAAGCAAGATAAGAATGCTGTGCTGAGAAAAAGTACTAAGCCACATAGCTAAACATAAATAAGAATTATGGGTTACTTTAAGTGTAAGAGCTAGTTAGTTAATACATCTGAGCTACTTGCCAAGCATTTGTGTAAGTAATATCAAGTCTCCAAGTCAATTATCTGGGAAGCCACTGCCGGGTATTTGGGAGTGGCCAGAAGGACAGGACTTCCGCCTGCAGTACAGCTCCCATTAAAGACATAGATAACAAGATGTTTTGGTGAAGACATAGAGGAGTAGCAACCCTCACATTCGAACAACTCAGGAATACAAAACACTGAGGTCACTTTGGAAAACAACCTATTGACTCCTTAAAGCTTTGATAGTTACCATGTGATTCAGTGGTCACTCCAGTCTTATAAACAAGAGAAATGAAAATGCATGTCTGTATAAAACTTGAGTATAAATGCTTATTATACAGCACTAATTATAATAGCTCCAAAGCACAAACAACCCAAATGTCTATCAAAGCTAAGTTGATAAAAATCTAGTCTATGTATACAGTGAAACACATGAAAATGACTAAATTACATAATGCTAAACATGAATAAACTATAAATATCTTAGATCAGACACAATGGGCCAATATTGTCAGACTGTTAATATGAAATGTCCAGGACAGGCAAAACCACAGAGACCCGACTGCCGCCAGGAGCAGGGAGTGGGAAATTACTGCTGATGGCTGCAGGATTTCTCAAAAACTGTACACAACTAGATAGTAGCTGAAGAAATTTGTAAATATAAACTCCACTAAATTGCATATATTAAGAAAAATAGCTTTAATGTTGTGTAAATAAATGATCTCAAAAATATGAGCAAAATTTAAAAACAAATGACAACTTGGGTAAAAATATTTACAACATGTATCATGGATACCAGGATCAATATTGTATTATATTAAGAACATTTAACAGATATGAAAAGCTAGATCAAAAATCTTATTTATAAATTGTCAAATGATATGAATAAATTACAGAGAATGACAATTCACAGAAAGAATTAGAGTGCCTTTAACATATGAAAAGATATTCAACTCCAGTTTTAAAATTAGAAATGCAAATTTAAGTTATATTGAAATGTCACTTCTCACCCATCAGATTGGAACTAACTTGATAGCTTGACAATACACTTTGTTGTAACATGTTATGGGAGTACTGGTGTTCTTATATACAAATGTCATGTGTCCCTGAAAGGCAACTCAGAAGAATAAAAATAAGAGAAAAATAGCAATTCATTGTGCAATAATATAAGACCACAAAAACGTGCTGTACTGGATCTAGTGGCCCTACCCTGTGGTGGTCTGAGTGACAATAGCCCGCTCAGGCCCATATATGTGACACTCAGTCCCCAGTGGTGGAACTGTTTGGAAAGGATTAGGAGATGTGGCTTTGTTGAAGGAGGCGTGTCACTGGGAGTGGGCTTTAAGGTTTCAAAAGCTAATGGAATTCTTAATGTTCTCTGCAACATGCTTGATATGTGTGTGTGGTGTGTACATAAACATACGTTTTATATATATGTATACATGCTTTATATATACATGTATGTAGGTATGTATATATCTGTTACTTACTTGGTGAAGGAAAATGAGGGCTATTTTTAACAGCAGAATGTCAACTGATAAATGCAGTAGGAATGATAGATCAGAAAACCAGAATTTTATAGCTATCACTATCACTGTTAAAAATGTGTTAGGAAAGAGTTATGTTAAATCTAGATGTTAAACCTAGAGAGAAATATTTGACAGAGAGCAGAATATAGAATGCTAATTAGGTAAGAGGGAGGAAATAGTCATTACACAGTAGAGAAACTGTAACATCATGACAGGATGGTGAATGTCACCAATATAGGAGAGATGGGCACTGTGCCTCTGGATGCAATATCCCTTGTAGTGTTCAGTCTGGGGACTTATCACTCAGATCGAGGCATGAAAAAACACCAGACAAACTCAAATTGAACAGTCTACAAAAAGTTGGCATATATGTACATATATTAAAGTTTCAGTGTTATAAAAGGCAGTCTGGTGAGAAACTATTCCAGGTTAAAGACCAGAGTAATGATACCTAATGCAACACGCAATTCTTTACTGGAACTGTATTGGATGAAAAACCATAAAGGGCAGAATGGAGATAATCAATAATCTGGAATGTGACCTGTGCCAATGTTAAATTTCCTATTTTCCATAACTGTATTGTGGCTATCCTTGTCCTTACAGAAAACATACTGAAATATCTGGGAGTAAGGGACATGATACCTTCAAAATGCTTTAAAATTCTGTTACACTTTGATAAAACTTACGTGCACATACGTATAAGTATTTGGGCATGCATATGCCATGGCCTGCATGTGTAAGCCAGGACAAATTGTGAAGGTGGGTTCCCTCCAACCACCAAGTGAGCTCCAGGGATTAAACTCAGGTCTTTATGCTTGCTGGCAAGCATTTTTACCTGCTAAGCTATTTCCTTGGCTCCTCAAAAGTAAGCAGTCATCCTTTTAATCATATGCACATATGTGTGCCTGTGTTTATATGGATATCAATATAGACAGATAGGGAAAACAAATACAAGAAAGTACTATAAATAGTGAATTTGGGTCTCACAAACAAGAGGCACCAGCTAATTTATTTCCCACCCATGTAGTGTCAACATCTCCTGAGAGTGAAAAGCCCTGACATTTTGGAAAGTCATATTCAAGTTCATACTTTTAGACATGTGCATTTCTGTAAGCCAGTAGTTTCTATACTGTGGCCTGCCTAACTCCAGTGTCTCACAGACTATTGGGTTCCCTTCTCAAGTAAAAAGTGCACACTGGCATGTGTACTACACTGTAACCAAGGGCTCAGCTTTAACTAACATGTCTTAATTGTATTTAGGAGCACATGTCTTTTCTAGGAGCACCCACGGACTCCAGGGATGGACCACCACACTATGAAGTCTGGCCCAGCAGTGCCTCTCTCAACTCAAACCTTTGGATGCACACTAGCAATACCAGGTCTTGGAGAAGCCACTTTCATTCTAGTGATTTTTGTTAAAAAGTTGTGGCCCTCGCTAAATTAATCTGAACATGGTATCACTTGATAGATTTGAGTTTTGAAAACTGGTAAACAAAGGGGAAAAGTCAAAGCTTTAAAGATAGGTATAGTCATGAAAAAGTTTAATAAATACTATTTGAAAAGCAACTCACATATTCTATAACATGAATCTACTGAAGGAAAAAATCATATGATCGTATTAGTTCATGTGACAAAGCAGTCAACAGAATCCAATTCCCATTCATGATCAAAAAGGAGATAAAGCTCTCAGTAAGCTGGGAAAGATGTACTCAATGGTGAAAAGCCAGCAGCTCTCCTTCTGAGGTCAGAAACAAGACAGGGATCCCCCCATCACCACTTCGCTAACCGTGAGTTCTGGACAGTGTCACAGGACAAGAGAGTGAAATGAAAGGTACAGAGATTGGGAATGAAGAGATAAACTGTTTTTATGTGCAGGTGATACATTGAAATTCTGAGAGACTGTTGGTTTATTTTAAAAATCTTGGGCCTGAGAATCACCGATAGCAAGGTAAAAGCTGATTGTTTCTGTGCCTGTACCAACAGACAAAGAAGAATTTGAAGTTAAAAGTATCACACCATTTGCATTACCATCAATACAAATTAAAATCTTTAATACATCATTTATAATTTGATTCCAAACTGAAATCTAACAAAACAAGTGAAAATCAGGCAACAGAACTATGGAAGTACAACTGGGTGAAGGAGGTTTTTGAAAGAACCCCACAAAGAGACATTTGGTGCTAACACAGCAGGATGCAATACTGTTAAGACGTCAGTTCTAGAGACCAAGCACAATCCGGATGGAAACAGAAATGAGTTATCATATGGCTACTGACAAGTCTTCTAGAGTTTATATGGAGAGGGCTGAAAACAGCCAAGACAGCACCAATGAAGACGGAAAGGAAAGCCTAGCACTCCCTGATGTGAAACGCGGAGACTCAGGTCAGTGGAACAGAGAACAGGGTTCAGAGTTAGTGCCCCATGATCACTGATCTTTGATGAAACGCCAAAGGCAACAATGAAGGACAGCCGTTTCTACAAATAGCATGGGCGTCACTGCACTTTCAATTGAAATACACTGAATCTAGACCCTGACCTCACATTCTTCATGAAAATTAACTTGAAATGGATCGTAGACCTAGGAAGTAAAATGCAGAACTATGGGAAAATCTCAGTGATCTTGGGTTTATAATAACTTTTTAGATAACACCAAATATGGAATAATTGGTGAGTTGGATATCAATAAAATTGTAATTTTTCTGTACCAGTGAGAGAGCTCAGTGGGTAAAGATTTTTGCTACCAAGGCTAAGAGCCAGAGTTCATCTCCAGAGCCCACATTATAAAAGGCAAGGCCAGAATCCAGCAAGTTGTCCTCTGACCTTTACCCAGGCACCATGGCGTGTGCATCCACATACATAAAAATATAAAGTGAAAAATTCAACTAAAAACAAATTCTGCCTTGATAAAGACAATGCCAGAAGAATAAAATGGCAAATCTGGGAGAATATTCCCCAAACATACTCTGACAAAGACTTATTCAAAATATAAAAGGAACTCTTAAAACTGAACAGGTTTGCAAGAAAACCTGATTTTAAAAATAGCAAAGACCTTAATAAACACCTCTCTGAAGAAGATGCTGGATTCTCCACATTACACTATCAGCAGGACCTACTAGAGAGGTCACACCCAGGACAATGACAGCTCCAAGTGCTGCAGAAGGTGCCGAGGAACAGACTCTCACCGTGGCTGGTGGGAATGTAAAGCCATGCGGCCACTCTGAAGGCAATGGGACTGTCTCTTTCAGGATGGTTCTTACCATATGACCCAGAATTTACCCAAGAGTGTGGGAAACATATGTCCTCACAACAACCTGCAGGATTTTACAGCGATGTCATACAGAATTGAGAAATGATAGATTAACTAAGACGCCCTTTAGTAGGTGGATGTTTTCCCTCCCCCTCTGTTTTTTGAAACAGGGCTTCTCTTTGTAACAGCCCTGGCTGTCCTGGAACTCCCTCTGTAGACCAGGTTGGCCTTGAACTCAGAGATCTGCCTGTCTCTGCCTCCCAAGTGCTGATATTAAAGGTATACACCACCACTGCCCACAGGAAAAGTGTTTTAAGCCATAAACACACACAGAAGAAACCTCAATGTCTATTGTAAAGTGAAAGAAGCCCGTCTGAGCACATCCCATATGATTCCAATGACATTCTGGAAGATGCAAACCACAGTGATAGGTTGGTGGTCACCAGAGGTTCAGGCGGGAAAGGAGGAATCAGAAGTGCAGGGAGGATTGTTACCACAGTTTAAGCTATTCTGTACGTATCTACACTGGTGGATCCCCATCTTTACACATCTGTCAGACCCACAGAATGAGAAACAGCAAGTGTGAACCCTGGTGTGGGCTGCAGAACTGGGTTCTAATAATGTGTTAATACAAGGCATCATTGGTACTAAAATGCCACTCTAGTGATTAAATAAATCAAAACAACTTGTAGTGGGATTGTGTTACATTGTAAATAATTGTCCCACCTACTGGTTTAATAAAAATGCTGATTGGCTGAAGGCTGGCAGGACCTGTGGGCGGGGCTACCAGACTAAGAAAACTCTGAGAACAGGAAGAGCAGAGAGACCAGTGAGACCAGCGGAGAAGCCAGCAGAGGCAGAGGACAACTATACCGCTCTGAGAAAAGGTACCCAGCCGCATGGCTGAACAGGATAAGAATCATGGATTAGTTTAAGGGTAAAGAGTTAGTTAGTTACATGCCTGAGCCCTAGGCTGATCAGCAAACAGAGTGTAATTAATATAAGCGTCTGTGTGATTCTGTGGGACTGTGGGACTGATGATCTGGACCATGGGCTGGACAGGCCAGAAATATAATACTACAACTCTTTGGCATGATGCCAATATGAATCAAGAATTATAAAATATTCATATCCTTCTCCTCAGCAGTTTCATTTCTGGAAGCTGACTGAAGCAAATTATTTTTACACAAGAAAATCCAGAATTACTAACACACACACAAATCATATGCCTGCCAGAGTTCTTACAGCCAATAAACGATACCACACACCACAGTGAACAAAGAACGAAGCAGAACCCTGGACAAACTCAGCTCTTACTCTTTTGCTCATCAGTATCTGCACCAGCCACCCAGGCTGCCACTCATTCCTATGCTCGCATCACTCAAGTCTGCCCAATCTGTCTATTTTCACTGCCCCCTGAGCCCAGACTAACTTCACTCCAGACCTAGACTGCCGTGGTCCCCTTTAAGCTATCCCCCTGTTTAGATTCTATCACCTAGCTCAGCCTCCATCCTACAGAGAAATCCTTCTAGACTGATAATCTGCTATCAGTCCAACAGCTGTCAGGACTCTACTAAGAACTTTTATTGTCTTAACAGAATGATGCCCATCTACTGTGTTTATCTGCCCTATGACCCTGGCCAATCTTTGTCACACCTTTTATGGAGGTCTTTTGAGGATAGCCTTCCTCACCCTTCAGCACCTTAGAAATCAGCACTAAGGTGAACCATCTTCTCCCAAGACAGTCACCATGTCCAGGGGGACATCTCCTTTCACTTCAGTGACCTCTAACTGCTGTGACATGTACTTTCCCACCCTCTTATCCAGCCTGGAGTCTACCTCCGTATAGCATCTGCTCACCCTGCATCTTCTGCATCAGTACCAGCATGCCCTCAGTGGCTTGCACTCCCAGAAATCTGAGAATCTGCTAACTCTCCTGTCCTACCATACCACAGTTCTGTGTCTTGCCTTACAGTGCCCCCCCCCCCCCAAGCCTGTCTTTAATGATCTACTTCCCTCCATCCTCAGCATCATCATCCTTCTTCAAAACTACCCCGCAATCTGCTTTTACTGTTTCAGGAGCCTCAAGCGGTTCCCCTGCCCCCATGCTCGACATAACCTCCCCAATCTACAAATAAAGCAAAAGAATCTTGTTTTTGTTTTTTTAAATGTCAGTTTTGAATTTGAGTGATGCCTTTGTGTGTGGGGGGGTTGTATTTGGGGACATATCACTCAACCTTTCTAATTCTTGTCTTCCTTATCTATAAGCTGGAAATAATACGTTACACGGTGGTATTAATGATTAAAAAAGATGATCTAGATGAAGTGAGAGGTTGGGACACTCCAACATACTGTGAGTGGGAGTGTAAATTGTCAGACAAAATTTAGAAGACATAGTTATAATGTATTCTTAGTACTGTGTCATTATTATCTCATTGAAAATAACAGGAATGGCTTAGTACATATATTTAAACTCAAGGAAAACGTATAAAGGTGCTTTGAGCAGATGATATGGTACCAAAGCTCCCTGACTCTATGCTGGTTAGTTCCAAGTGTCACCAGTGTAGCTCTGGCACTCGGTTGATTAGTCAAACACCAGTCCAGATGTTTTAAGACTGCATTTTATAGATAGTTAACATTGTCGGCTTTAAGTAGAGGAGATGTCTGTCAACCATATGAAGGATTCCCAGCCAATCAGTTGACCTTAAGAGCAAACACACTGTAGCTTCTCATTCCCGACTTTTCTGTCCTGTCCTGGGGATATCTGGCTTACTAGTGCCCAAAGCATGTAAACCAGTTCCTTAAAAATTCTCTCCCTCTCTCCCTCCGTCTCTCCTTTGCCCTCCTTTGCTACACGTTCTATTTGTAGCAATTGCACATACTCTGTTTTCTTTGGAGAACCCTGAACAACACACATGCTGAGGATTCTCACAATGACAAACTAACAGTACACCTTTAAATGTCTTCAGGCATTTTAGAGTGTAAATAAAAGGCCTAGTCACAGGGATGGAGAAAGGACTTAGAGGTTATGACAGTACATCGCTCTTGCAGAAGACCTGAGTTTGGTTCCCAGGACCCATGTCAGGTGGCACACAACTGCCTATATAACTCCAGGGGATATGATGCCTCTGATTCCATGGCCACACACATGCACAACAGACACACATACACATAATTAGAAAAATAAAAGTACATCATTTTTTCCCCTTTCAAACGTACCAGTCAGTTTAGTAGCCATGAACTCTAAGTGAATGAATAAAGATAAAGAAACTTCACCTGGCATCAGTACTTGAGTTCTACATGTGAGATGAGAAACAGAGTCTCAGACTGTCCATGCAATTAGGAGCAGGGACTGGTGTCCTGCACTTACCCGCTTAGCTTTCTAATAGGAAAATCTTTGCTAAACATCTATGTTGACCAAGTGTTTTAATTATCTTCAGCAAATGACAGTGCCAGGCACTTTCAGAGCTGCCATGGTTCTTGTGTTGTACAGCTTTGGTGGCCAGTGTATTGCGCCTTACCCGTGAGAAGTGATTGACAGCAGCATCGTGCAATCCCAGAGCTTGCTCCACACCTGCCAGCTCTCTTAGCACCGGTACACACTCAAGGCTATTTTCATCTTTGATGATCTCAGTATATTCCAAAGCCTTTTGATAGTAGGGTAAGGCTTCTTTTGACCTTTTCTGACCTTGACACAGCCTAAAAACATCAAACAAACAAAACAAAACCATAACCAAAGCGATTGCTTTTAAACAAGTTATCATTCTAACTCTACTTGGTCTGATAGGATTTGTCTCTCCAACCCTGGTGCCCAGGCTTGCTTCCTTGCAAGCTAAGCTTTTTCTGCAAAAGGAAGCAGGGCATGATGGTCAAGAGGACTGATTCTAGAATAACCAGAAAGGAGTAAGTACTGGCTTTTCTATTTACTAGATTCATGACTTTTAATCATCAGTAAACAGCTTCCTCCCCTATAAATGAAGAGGAACGACAGTATCTGTTTCATTGGGTAATTATGAATATTAAATTAATTCATACTCATGAAAGTAGCTAGTAGAGTCCCTTGACATATATTAAGAGCTAAGTAGGTGTTTTAGTTTAAAGAAACATATAGTTTCAATGACAATGATCATAAAGGACACTGAGATTCTGATAACTGATCTGTTTAGAAATTGTCCAATATGGTGCTGGACACAGTGGTTCACATCCTTAATTCCAGGACTAGAGAGGCAGAGGCAGGTAAGTTCAAGGCCATCCTGGTCTACATGGTGAGTTCGAGGACATCCAGGGCTCTGTGGAGACTTTGGAAAAAAACCTGTCCATAGAAAGATGAGGGAGAGATGGCTCCATGGGTAAGAACACCCATGCAAGCATGTAGACTTGTGTTTGGATTCCAGCATCCAAGTAGAAAGTCAGAGACAGCTGTGCACACTCAACCCCACAGCTCTGAGGCAGAAACAGAAGACTACTGGAGAGTGTGTGTTGGGGACAAGAGAGCAATAGAGTAATAGGAATGGGGGAAGTATGTTTTCTAGTATTGGTGATGATATGAAATATTAGCTCTGGGAGATTATAATTGAATAAAAACTCCCCAGTACTAAGATTATGCATATGAACTCCTGCCCACACACTAATCCTGCTTATTCCATAGGAATTTATCTTAAAGAGATATTCAGCATAGCAAGAGAAACACGCAAGGATGTTTGTTTACCTTAGTTTTGCCATCATAATAACGGAAAAGTACAAAGTACTTCAAACTCATCAGCGAACTGCTCTTGCAGGTCACAGTAAAAGTATACTGTAGAATGCCAAGGAGCCATTCAAGTTAACACTAAACTTTATTAGCACCCCCCTGCCTTGCACACACACATTTCATCCTGTAGAAAAACAGTAGGGTTTAAAAGTATTTAAATTAGCTCCTGCACAGAAATTTTTAGCTAATCTAAATGGGTACAGATGCACATGGAAATGTCACAAGAGATGGTCATGAACATGTTAGTGATCGTTCTCTGTGAGCAACTGATTGTGAATGGTTTATTCTTAACCATGATTTTTAAAAAAATTTCTCAAAAATTTCTTCTATATAACTATGTCTTACACACACACACATACACACACACACACACACACACATAATTCTAGCTTAACATTATAAGTAAAGGCTAGGAAAAGTCTTGGTTTCTTAGGACAATAACTTACGTTCCTATAAACTGTTTAGCAAGCAGGATACATGATATTTATAACATCAGTCTTCATAATATTAAGACTATTAGATACATTTCTCTTGTGGAGTAACTGAAAGTCCGAAGTTATTTATTTTTATGTATGAGTGCTGTGTCTGCACTATACAGAAGAGGGTACCAGATCCTATTATAGATGGTTGTGAGCCTCCATGTGGGTGCTGGGAATTGAACTCAGGACCTCTGGCAGAGCAACCAGTGCTCTTAACCACTGAGCCACCTCACCAGCTCAGATCCAAAGTTCTTAATGAAAGACATAGATTCCTCCTATGCTGCTTTTCACCTGGCAGCTTTAGTACAAAAGATGCTTCAGCTCCCATGGTACAGGTAAACAGACAGGGCAAAGCAGGCAGCATTCTTGCTCAGCTGCTGGTAGTTTTCACTTCTCTGTCTGCTGTACAAAGGAATTAACTGATAGAAGGAAAGACATGTTTCAGATCTGGGATCTCAATGGCCATAAAATAAAGGGTGTGGGGTTGCTCAGTGGTTTAAGGTCACTTGCTGCTGTTACAGAGGACCAGAGTTCAGTGCCCAGCACTCACACCGGGTGATTCACTGTTCAGTTCCAGAGAATTTGGCATCCTCTTAGTTTGGAGGGCACTAGTGTGTGTGTGTTTGTGTGTGTGGGGGGGGGGGGTGGGTGTGGGTGGGTGTGTGTGTTGAGGGGACTAAACTTTAAGAATTGGACTGGATGGATGGCTTGTGAGTGTGGATAACATTTATAATCAGAATGAGGCCTAAACACAGGAAGAGGTCAGAGATAGATACACGCTTGGATTGCACAAGGTTAGAGCCCAGAATAATTCTGATTTAGGGGAAAAGAGATTAATGGGAAACCCAACCCAGTCTGGCCTCTGCACTCCTGATGAGCTTGAAATGTGTGTGTAATATTATCTTTATACCATATCTTACTTCTGCAGAAAGGCCACAGAGATCCTTGGTATGGAAATAGGGTCTAAACATGGATTTTATGAAATCACTTAGTCAGATAATTAGAATCTTGGTAGACAAAGCTAGAATTTAAAAAAAAGTGAGGGTCAGCAAATCTTGGTGGAGGATTAAGTCTGCTCACTTGGAAATAAAGTTATTTTGTTTGCATATAACAACTTTTGAAACAATCATGGTAAGCTTGAATAGTTGTCACAGTGATCATATAACCCAAGTAGCCTAGAATAATTATATCTTTACAGCTAAGTTTGCTTGATTTTCATTTTAATCCAGAAGAATATCATATGCTTTCTAAATGACTTTGATTCTTTTCTATCCAGTTTGTGCAAAGAACTCAGGCAAGATTGTCATTCCTCGTGATCAGAAATGATTGGGTCTGTTGAGGAGGCGAACGTGTATCCCTTCCTCCAGGTTTACTGTAAAAGTTGAACAGGCAGAACAGAGAACCACAGGCATCAAGATGTGTGCATCTGGCAAACGCTGTAAAAGGAAGCTCAGAGCATGGGCTCGTGAATGAGAAAGTAAAATGGTAACGAGACATGTCTGTATAACTCAGCTACCAGTAATTCTTCCCTCCAGAGGCCGCTACAATGATGCAGACTACAAACAATCTGCAGTGAGGTACCAACAACACTCTACCCCATGTTTAGAAAAAGCCTCCAAGGGTTTCAGTGAGATCATCCCAATACAATACTCTCCTCTCAGGAAAGGAGTACAGAAGGAGGGCGGAGCATCAGCTGCAAGCCCTGCATTAGAATCAGAATGCGCACGTTCAGTTGGAGTGTAGGCAAGAACAAGAATAGACTTCTGTAGTTTCCTCACCCGACCTGTCCAGTCAAGCTGTGGGGAGTGTGGGGTACTCCCCTGAGGCCTGCCACACACAATCAGATCCTTCACGCCCTCTTCTTGCAAACTGTATCAACAGCCTCAGGTTGGAGAAATGGGCTCAACAGTGAGGTCTCAGCTCTGCGTCCCTTCTCACCACAATCAACAGAAAGACAGCGAGTTGGAAAGATCAGTTCAAAGTGATGGAAAACAGTGTGCAAATGAGCCAGGAAACTTTACAAATCCAACCAGACTGAAAAATCAGATGTTACTATGAGAATAATACATGTTCATCACCAAAATCAAGAAAAGATAGGTGAACATAATTTTAAAATATGTGAAACAAGAGCCATCAGGCTACGTGTACAAAGGCCCCACATAAGCCTAAGTTTATGGAGCACAATTTGAAATGTTTGAGAGAAAACACAAGGAACAGTCAGTCCCTTTGGACCTTCAGTGAGGGAAGAGCCTCTTTGGTGAGACACGTTAGAACGGAAAGGGCAGGAGAACTGGTCACAGGAAGAACAAGTTCCTAGAGCTGGGGTGCAGCTCAGGGTTACCACTCAGCCAGCATTCACCGGTCCCTGAGTCTGACTCAACCCCGAAAACAACCCCTCGGGCCCGGGCCAGCATGAGGAAGGCAGAAGGTGAACTGTACTCTAGCTTAAGTATAGTACTGAAACCAGCACCTAACAGTACCAGAGGTAGGAAGAATGCCCAAGGATTTGGTTTTCTATTGCAAACACCCCCACAGAAAGACATGAATAAGCCAGGCATGATGGAACTTGCCTTTAATTCCCATACTTGGGAGGGAGAGGCCTGTAGATCTCTATGAGTTGGAGGCTAGACTGGTCTACATAGCAATTTTCACACTAGCCAGGTAACATAGCAAGACTCTGCCTCAAAAAAAAAAAAAAAAAAAAAAAAAAAAAAAAAAAAAAACAAAAAACCAAAAAACAAAACCAAAACCAAAAAGTGAATAGATAATTTACAGAACAGAAATTCAAAATATTTAGGAAACATGAAGAGATGTTCAACCTCAATATCAGGGAAAGTAATCACATTATTTGTATCAATATGATCAGCAAAGAAAAACAGCTAGACAATATTAAATGTTGACAAAGATGAGGAGTAACATAAATTCATAGACCCTCTTAATGAGTACAAAAGCAGATGGAAAATGTTTGGGAGATGTGGTAAGGCTGAGGGTGTGGATCCTTGACACAGAGGCAGCTAGTCTCCCAGGCAGACACTTCGGACATAATACTGCATATGAGTCTGAAAAGACTTAAAAATGATGATGTAAAAAGTGCTCATGGTAATTCTAAATCAGGCAAAACTCAAAGGAAAATCACCCAAAATGAGGAGATTAGAGCAACCGATGGGAACACATCTCAAGATGTGTGGGAAATGCTATCAGGGAAAAGAAGCAAGCTACAGAATGAAACTTAACCACAAAGTTTGAAACAGAAAAGACAAAATATATATTTGACTATATGATTAGAAAAACAATGCTCAGCTTAATATTGTAATTGTCTATAAGGGTCTTAGGGAACCTGACAGGCTTCCATTTTATTTGTAAGCCTGGTCACACGCACAGGAGAATTTGGATAACATTATTTACAGTTGTATGTGCTTCAAATATTTCACTCAAGACAAACCCCATCAGCAGTCTGTTGGACAGCGTGTCACAGAAAGAAGCCTTTCTGTTGCCCTCTCTCACCACAAAACACAGGCAGGAAGGAGGCTGCCATGCTAACATGGCCCACAGAGCCTTCTGAAACTCAAAGGCAAAATGGAAAGCACATTCACCCTAGATTCACAGAATAGCTGATAAAAAAGGAACTGAACCAGTACTGTATCAAGAACCAACCAAATTACAATCTTCCTCCATCCCTAACTCGCCTAAGCATCAGTCAGGGTTGGATAATTAGTTCCTCCTTTGTGACCTGTGGGGCAGCCATGTTTTCTTCTAGCCCTTTCAATCTGTTGTGAGGCATGCTTGGGGATTCACCATCTAGTGTGCTTGTGGAAACACAGGACAGATGAAAAGACAGAGAATTCTGAACAACAGAATGTGACAGTATGTTTCACAACTTACACCATGGCATATTTTATTGAATGAAAATATATCCATAGTCATTCCACAGAGCACAGGACTTCTAATATAGGGATATAGACTCACTCTACATGCACTACAGAAAGCAGTCTTCTTTACTGTTACCAAAGCATCAGAGTGTCCTCACAGTTCTGAGGTTTGGTGAGAGCGCTGCACATCAGTGAATGGGAAGGACGCTGTGGAAAGGCAGCTGGGGTTGACGATATGACCAAAACCCAGTCTCCAAAGAAGACAAGTAAGATTTCCAAGAGTCAGCATTTGAAAAGATTCACATCTGTGCCTCTTTCTACACGTGGTGAAGCTTTACTGTTGAGCACATTGCCAGAATGCCATTGAGTATTAGGGAATTACTGTGCACTGTGCACAGCAGTCTGGGCACTATTGGAAAAAGCAAGCTCTAGACTGGGTGTGGTGTGCACACTTTTAATCCCAGCACTCAGGAGGCAGAGGAGGCAGGCAGATCTCTGAGTTCTGGGCTAGCCTGGTCTACATTGTGAATTCCAAGACAGCTAGGGCTACATAGTGAGAGCCTGTCTCAAAGCACAAACAACAAATCAACAAAAAGATAAGAGAAAGGGGGAGAGAGAGAGAGAGAGAGAGAGAGAGAGAGAGAGAGAGAGAGGGAGAGGGAGAGGGAGAGGGAGAGGGAGAGGGAGAGGGAGAGGGAGAGGGAGAGGGAGAGGGAGAGGGGGGGAGAGGGAGAGGGAGAGAGAGGGAGAGAGAGAGGGAGAGAGGGAGAGGGAGAGAGAGGGAGAGAGAGAGGGAGAGAGGGAGAGGGAGAGGGAGAGAGAGGGAGAGGGAGAGACCGACCCCATGGTGTGACTTGGAGATGCCCTGTTTTTCAGCCTTAGCTCCTACGCACACAGGAGTATAAGAATATTTACCTTGCAGTAAAGACCGAGGGTAAAATAAATAACGAATTCAAGAGCTTGCCACAGAGGGTAATCAGTAACTGCCTTCTTTTCTCTCCCTTCCTCTCCTCTTTTCCCCTCCCCTCCCCTCCCCTCCTCTCCTCTTTTCCCTCCCCTCCCCTCCCCTCTCCCCTCCCCTCCTCTCCCCTCCTCTCTCCTCTCCCTCCTCTCCCCTTCCCTCTCCCCTCCTCTCCCTTCCCTCTCTCTCCCTCCTCTCTCCCCTCTCTCCTCTCCCTCCTCTCTCCCCCTCCTCTCCCCTCTCCCTCCTCTCTCCTCTCCCCTCCTCTCCCCTTCCTCTCCC